>BDUI01000136.1:328843-344533 GCA_002335545.1 Apodemus speciosus
AGAGAGAGAGAGAGAGAGAGAGAGAGAGAGAGAGAGAGAGAGAGAGAGAGCATGTAGCACCCAGAGCACTCTCTCAGGTGACCTCTGCAATGGCTCTCCACTTTGCTTCTAGGAACCGTGTCTTCCTTTCCCCCTGGAGCTTACATATTTGGCTGTGCTTGCCGACTAAGCAGCTCCAATGCCCTCTGTAGCTGACTCCTTGCCCCTGGGTTCACAGGTCTCTATGGCTACAGATAGCTTCTCACATAGACAAAACTCTAGAGTTTTGTGCTGTGTGAAAGGCGCTTTACAAACTGATCCAACTCCCCTAAACATTTTCCTTAATAGGATTTTATATCCTTTCACCAAAGGTAAATTAACATTAATAGTACATTGCTCTGACTTAGAAAAAGTTGATAGAAGGCTCTAAACACTAAGACTTTCATTTTTGACTCAAAAGTGAAACTAGAGGACACACTTTTACCCCTGCTATCATCTTAAAAGCTTAGGCTTTTACTCTAGAACAATGAAGCATGGTTTGAGTCTTGAAAGGGGCAGGATGTCAAGTCATATCCCTTTCTGATGCTCATTGATACCATCTTTCATACATGTTCACAAGGAGAAACGAGAGACAATTCATTACCTATCCCCTTGTTTTCATAGATTCATTCAGACCCCAGGTTAGACTGATCTCAGTTTAGACTAAAATAATAATGCTTTAAAAAAATAAAAGATAAATATTAAAAAAATAAGATTAAAGTTAAATATTACAAATAAAATGGCAAATGCTTTGTTCATGAACATGTCAGATTACAAAACAAACTGAAGCTGTCTCCATTCTCTGAGGTCAGAGTTTGTACTTAGGACTGTTTATCTAACGCATATATAGACCTGATATATTCAGAGAAATTCTTAGTTAACATCATAAATAACAAAATACTAAATGAATGAATCTTCAGAAAGAACCTTGGTCCATTATGTGCGTGAGTGTGGCCTATAAGACTAAGGTATGCCATCTTAATGGAACATAAATATGGATGATGTATTATTCAGTTCTTACACTGAGACCCATATTAAATCTATTTTAGAGGAAGAGGAGTTAAAGGTTGGCAATAAATTATTCTTTATCTCCTCCTGACTGTATTTAAATAATGCATCTGATTATTATGGCCTGGGGCATATACTTCAGCACTCGTGGAGTTCACCGAAAATATTTGACATCTCTAAATGTGTGTGTTTCATTTATTAGATGTTGTAATTATAGCTGATTAGAAACTACACAATAAATTAATTTGCTTTCTATGTCCCTTGGCTATTTTCAGAACTCTATGAACTTTTGCTTCATTTTAAGTTATTATAGAACAATCATACAAAACAAAAGAAAACAGCATTAGAAGATATAAATAATTTATATRATAGTCTAGTATTATAAATACATGCATATATTAGATGTTGGGTAAAATGTTACATTTCAGCTCATTCATGACATATTTGACTTCTCTCAGCTTCTGTAGTGTATTTGTATGTGTATGTGTATGTTTGTGTGTGTGTATAATTAGTGACCTTGTCAATTACTTATATATACACTAAATATATAACAGTTTTACAGTACTTACTTGATATCTTATTGTAAAGAGCATTGCTGTTGACTTATTAGAAAATATCATACTATGACTATGTAAATATATATAGAAACATTTGTTTGCAGAAGTTGTATGCAACTGTCCAAACAGAGCTGATTAGTACATCAAAACAAGGCATGAAAACTGTTTCAAACACTCAGTTTAACAAATGTTTCCAGTCAAATTTTAAAGTTAAAAAGGCATAAATTTTACATTAAAAATTCATTTATGACTTCTAATATCTTTAAGTAAAAGAGAAAAATATTTTGTAGCAAAAATACCTTCAGACAATTATTGTTTTCCAGTGATTAAATTATATTAATAAGTATTTAGAGGTAAGATCACAACATATTTTATTTATAGAGAAGCTCCAATTTACTGAGTCTTTAAATTTCTTCTCCAACAAGACTAATTAAGGCATAATTCCATATTAAAAATATGCACACTGAAACCATATAATGTATTATTTTGATACATATATAACTCATTACATATTTATCAGTTTTTCTAATGAACAGACCTGTCATTGATATAAAAATACATATATTTACCAAATTTCAAGTACACAATAATTAAGTATGAACTATAACAACTGTGCTTTATAGTCAACCAATTCACTCATCTGATTACTAAAATTTTGGACACTTTCATTTGGACATCTTTTAATTTGCTCCACCCCATGACAGCCTGTCATAATTATTCTAGCATCTGTTTCTATTAGATGTATTAGGTAAGCTGTTTGGGCATCATATATCAGTGATATCATGTAGTAACATTGCCTATCTGACTGGATTATTTTGTAAACGTGAAGTTTCTTGTGTTTATCCATGTTTTCCTAAATGACAAGGCTTTTTTCATTATAGAAAGAAAATTACACACACACACACACACACACACACACACACACACACACACACACACACAAAACACTCACATTTTGTGTTTATGTTATCCTAAAAGACAGGACTTGGTTCATTACTAATAGAAACATATACACATTTTCTGATCCAGTCAACAACAAAGAGACACTTAGCTTGTTTATATAGCTTAATAATTACTAGTAAATGCAATGGATGTAATTCTCTTTCTACAAGAAAGAATTAGAAACACTGTTTAGAAACATTTCTGTCTCTGAGATTCAACATTCATGGTTTTTGGATTAATATTTAGTTCTTTATCCTTAAAAATTGTTCACAAAATTTTTGCATACCTCTTATTTACAACAAAATCTTTGTTATTTGACATTTTATAAGTTTATTTTAAACAAAATATTATGTTGTAGTTGCTGGATTTAAATTCTTGATTTCAAGGGATCTTACTTCCCCAGCCTCTCAAATAACCCAGATAATTGATTCTATTAGATTTTTTTCAACACCAGAAATTGAGCTCTGGCCTTATTATGAAAGGGAACAAGTGGGTAGTTATGACTCACATGGAAACCACAGTCAAATAATACAAACATTTCTTTCATATTACCTTATATATTTGAATACTTATGGTAATGTTTCATAATAGATTCCTAACTTTATGTTGAGAGTTGATTGCAAGTATGTTTAAGGTGACTATAATTTTTGACACAAAACCACTTGATAGGCAGAGGCAGCTGTTGAAAGCCAGTGTGTTTAGCAATTCAAGGAGGGGATTTGGGGTCTGGAAAATATAAATAAGGAGCACACTAACTAGATAGATAAACCAAGCTCCAACAACTTTATTTTCTCTGTTAGCCTTTTTATAACATACAAAGTCCTCTATGTAAGAAAAAAGTTTATCCTCATAGCCACAAGTAACATAATTCTCCAAAAGCTATCACCATAACACACTCTTCAAAAAGATTAAAGATAATTAGAAAATCATTACACAAAAGGAAATTACAAAATTATAAATTGTTTTTCTTTTAAAACTCATAGCTAACTAATTATTTCCTATCTGTCTTTTTCTCCACRAGTTCATCATATTCCCGAAGTAATAATTCTTTTGACCTTAATTAACACTATTTAAGACATCAAGTCCATAGTAGCAAGTTTTTTCCTATGCATAGCAGATGAGAATTTTATTTATCAAGAAACAGGTAATCATTTATCTTACATTTTAATTTTGAAGTCCAATCATCTATTTTCTATTCTTATACTCATAGTAAAATTATTCAATCTTTCTTCATAAACCTGTCTTTTCCTGGCTCACACCAAAACCTGGGGCCACATCCCTAGATCACTGGATCTGGAACTCACACTGAACCTAGAGTGAAATATTTTCTTTGATCATAAACTTGTCCCAAGCTTATTTGTCTCTTCCAAGAACCACTACATGCTTGTAGTATGTGTACATGAAAGGTCACTGTACTTTTTCTTAACCTATGCAGCCCTAACTATTCTACAAAGGAGGAGGCACATTCTACTCTTAATTGTAACTTTACAATATCTTCCTAACAAAGCAACTTAAACCATCTTCTTTAACTTTCTATCAACTACAATAACTTCCTAAAACTATTTAAATCAAATAATTAATTCTGTGAAATCATTAATTTGTATAGACAATTTTATTTTATGGAAGTCCACCTTCTTCTTGATTGGCAGAAAAATTGTCCAATAAAGTCGACTGTCTCCTAAAAAGCAATCACAGCGTAGTATAGGCAGTGAGGGTGCTCCATGTCCTGTTATGCCATGCTAGATATATGAGAAATATAGCAATGACAAACATGAGAAGGCTCAGCAGCACCAAGGAAAATCCAAAGACAAAGCCCTAGGGCTGTGCCTCACTGAGGTACATCCATAGAAGATGTGAGAAAAGGAAAAGAAAAATAAAAAGGTGATCCACCACTAGGAAGCTCACTTGCCTAAGGCAATTCCACCTGCATGGCCTCTGCCGGGCATCACCAGAACTACTTAGGTCTTCTGAAAAAAAGTAGAAATGCATATAAGATAACTGCAAGTGTCTTCCTTTAAAAGTCAAATTAAATAACATTAACAAAAGAAGTCTCATATACATGTGTGTGTATGTTTGTGAATATATCAACAAAATATGATATGTGTGTGTTTATCAATTTCATATTTTATATATACATATATATGGGGTACATATCAATAAATATGATACATGTATATATATGAATATATGTGTTTATACATATATCTACATATGTATAATATTTTACATATATATGTATGTATGTGTATGTATATGTGTATGTGTATGTATATATGTATATATCACAAAATAAAACATGTGGCTAAACTGTTCCCATTTATCTTCAGGTTTGTTAATGAACAGCAAGAGCCATGGTTTCACTTGTTCTCATACTGGGTTTCTTTGCTCCTAATCTTAGGCCAACTGTGCCCTCTTGCTGTATCCTAAAACATGGTTGCAATGATTTGCTTTTAAGAACCATTAGTGCACTTTTAAATTTTTTTTATTTTTACCCCTCTCCTTAGTTCTTTTCCTTTGCCCATTCTTTTGGCTGGCAAATCTTTTGAATATTATATGTTATAAAACTTGGCAAAGAAGTATTATATTTTGGATCAAGAAACGAAATGTATGTTTTTTTTTTTTTACAGGTTACAGGAAGTGATATATTATGTTTTGTTTCTTTTTTTTGGATATATTCTTTATTTACATTTCATTTCCCTTTTCCCTGCCATTGGGGGGGGGGGGCGGCGGGGAAACCAGGAAATGTATGTTTTATTGTTATGCAGACAAAATGTGAGTGCTGCAACTGAGGAAGAAAAGAGACAACATAGTTAAATGTAATTAAGGAAATTTAAGTTTTAAGCTTGAAGTAGTGTAAGACATTGGTCCATTACACTCAAAATTGTATTTAATTCCACTCCTTGTGTATATAATTTGTATAGAAGAGCACATGATCTCTTCAGGATTTATTTCCAGTGTAGTCCATAAATATGCCAGTTCTATAGTCACTGGCAATGAATTTATTTAATCCAAATCATTTGTTCTCCATGTTTATGTCTCATTAGCTTCTTTTATGCATATTTATGCAAATAGCGTAAGTTATAGTGAACACTATTTGACTGTATCTGGTAATTATACTGAAATATATACTGTCAGTATAAATTTTTAAAAGTAAATTATTTTTATTGCAAGAAAAGAATAGAAGGGTAAATTTTCAAATTTAAAATTGAAATAAGTTTACTCAGGTATGGTTAACTATGACAATAATTATGGAATCCTACTGAATAAAAGAGTGACTAAAAATAATTCAGGTTCTTTCAGAAGGCTAAAAAGACTGACTTTGCATATGTTAACATAAGTGCTAAGTGTTGGAAAAGATAAAAATGATTAGCCTGCTTTAAAAATCATAGGATGTGTATACATATGAAAATGTTATGTGGTACTCCATTAATATGCATAGTTTTATGCTCCTCACACCCTTGTCCTTTATTAGTATCTCTCTGTTTAATCTCAAACTTTCTTAGTGTTTAGAAGATAGATATATTTCAACTTTATCAAGAAATGTTTCTTTATGATTTACTGATTTAAAAATATTTACTTCAAAAAATAAAAATTAAATATTGATCTTTCAAAAACAGTATTTTTCATTATAATATTTAATACTTATGATTAAAATATATTGTCTTTAAAATCATTTGTTAATCTCTTTAATTAAAAATTTAAAAGAAGTATTTTCCTAAAGTCAAATTCAATGTATTTATGGAGCTAGTAACTACCTGAAACAGTAAATGCAAATACAATGCAGATTTTATACTAGCATCAATTACAAATTTTGCAACAAATCAAATTTGAAGAGGTGGTATTTTATAGCATACGTTGACTTATAAAGATATTTTTAAATGACCATTATCAAGACATCATCTCACAAAACACATAGAAAATGATACAATCAATTTTATCCTATTAGTGGCAAATAATCAACTTATTAGTTGGTGAAATTTTCATGTAAATGGGTCTCACACCTGAGCAAAAACAAACACAAACAAACAAACGAAAAACAAAAATCATGTGATTCAGGAAAATTATCCTTAAAAAAATAATAAAGTCAGTGTTTGAGGGCCTTAAATTATTTTAGCAAATTTAATAAGGTTGTTTCCTGAAATTATCATGAAAGTAGTTGGATTGTTAAACATATTTAAAAAATGATATAAGGTAGAGTTTGGCTTCATTGAGAAGGCTTTGTTGAAAATGATGATAAAATCATTAGGAATGATTGATAATAACAATTCTTTAACTCACCAACTAATTTCCCATAGTAGACGTAAACATTTGGTCACAAGAATCTCTGTTGACCCATAAATGTATAAATTCTGATAATATTTTTAAGATTTTTTATATAAATAAATTATAAAATAGAAAATACTGTGTAGTTTATAGGCTGGACATATTTTTTTTTTTTTTTTTGCTCATAAAAGGCCAGTTTTTCAAAGAAATGTCCATTTTTGGAAATCAAAATATGAACTAAAGACCAAAGCATTTCCTCAGTCTTTTATGACTATTGAAGAAGTATTTCAATATAGAAAACATGTATTTTAGAAGCAATAGCTGATATTTCAAATTATGTTAGCTAAATCAATTCAGATGAATTAGAACTTTCAAATAAGGTCATTCATTTTCTTTTTCCCTTTAATAGATAAAATTTTATCTACTTAATTTTCCCCAAGGTAGACTGATAGGTATCAAGGACAGAGCTGAGGATATCATGTGCTGTTTATCTGTGTGACTATAACTCTGTCACTTTGTATTGTATAAACATATAAGCATATAAAAGCAATTTTTAACCTTTTGCTACAGTATTTGTAACACTGTCAGTACAGTCTGCGAGCATTCTGTTCTCTGCATAGAGAATGTGGATTAACAACTGGTACAGACACCTGGTCAGTCTGAATTTCTTCCCTGAGATTATGGGCACTGTTTTCTCAGTGACTGACTGAAAAGGAATGCCTCTGAAGCTAAAGATAATTTGCTTATCTAGAAATAGAGAAAATATTTATAATTTCAAGTTGTCTAAAGTAAGTACTCAAAGACAAAAGAGGTTCGGTCTTGGACTCAGAAAGAACTTAAGTCATCTTTGCAAAAATAACAACGCGATTTGTCATACGAATGATGCAAAATACTGCAGTTCTTTCTTCCAACCATTATTCTATCATGAATTAAAAAACAGAGTATTGACAGTTTTAAATAAGTAAATGTCATGCTTTTGGTACCATTGTCATGTGTCTTTCATAAGTAATCAAGAATATTTTATTAACTATTATTAAATTGTTAGCCTAAAACCAATCTTGTAGTTATAATTTCCTAATTATAAAATAAAACAATATAGTGAAAAATATACTCATGAAGTAAGAGAAACTATTTTTATCTGAGATAACTGGTAGTTTTTTATTATTTTTATTATATATATTCTTTATTTACATTTCAAATGATTTCCCCTTTCCTGGTTCTCCCCTCCCCACCCGAAAATCCAATAGGCCAACTCCCCTCCTCCTGTTCCCCAATCAGCCCTCTCCTGCTTCTGTGTCCTGGTATTCCCCTACACTGCTACATTGAGCCTTTCCAGGACCAGGGGCCTCTCCTCCCTTTGATGTCCAATAAGGCCATCCTCTGTATCTGGAGCCATGGGTAACACCATGTGTACTATCTGGTTGATGGTTTTGTCCCAGGGAGCTCTGGGTGGCTCATATTGTTGTTCCTTCTATGGCGCTGCAGACCCCCTCAGCTCCTTGGGTCCTTTCTCTAGCTCCCTAATTGGGGACCCTGTGCTCAGTTCAATGGCTGGCTGAGAGTGTCCCCCTCTGTATTTGTCATGCGCTAGCAGTTTATACTCAAGAATATAAGAAACTTGAATAACCACAACAGTAACAAATACAAACTGTTTCAGAAATGGAAAAATAATTTGAGTAGACAGCTCTCAAAAATGCATATATAAATGTGGCCACACCCAAAAGACAGGTCAACAGGTAAAGGCATGTGTATCCAAGAATATTGACTGGAGCTACCTGAAATTCACATGATGGAATGTGACAATCCAAATGCATATGAGATGATGTCTATAGTCTTGGATATTTATATGTGTTTCTATGTTGGTCACATTCTTTGCTATTTACTAATATCCATTTTGGTAGACTTTTTTCATTTGCTTTAATTTTTTTATAAAAAAAAAGAAATGGCAAGGTTTTCTGGTATGACTGGCAACCCTACAAATTTAAGTCTTTGAATTAATTGCTCCTGCATTTTATTTTATACATGTGACTTAATGTATTTGAAGATAATGTTCGTATGAGCATAATCTAACATTTAAAAAGTTCTAAAGCAAAACAAAGTTTTGGTAGTTGGTGATTTTTATGAAAAGAACTCTTTATTTTCTGAATTATCTTATTGGTAGGCATAGTGCTGTAATATTTTTACTGCTGTTTATACATTGCATAAAGCTTAGATCATTCAGAATTTATTCTATAGGATCCAATACCAGCTTTTATTTATCTGTATTTTATATATTCATTACCCTAAAAATATATAGGAATTGCAGCTAATGTTATAAAATGGATTTATTTCTGTTTAGAAGCATCTCTTGCACTAGATGGCAGGTCTTAGTAGGAAATCTTTCCTGTCATCCATCTATCTATTTATCTATCCTCTACCTCTCTATCTATCTACCCTTTGTCTGTCTGTCTGTCTGTCTGTCTGTCTGTCTGTCTGTCTGTCTGTCTGTCTAGATAAGACTTGAGTAGAGTTCTACTCAGTATAAATAGGGAATGGCAGTATTTGCCTGTCATCTTACCACTCAGGAGAAAAGAGGAGAGTCAAATTTCAAGATTGCCTTGGCTATATAAGCCCAAGGACTGCTTGGAGTGCATGAGACCTGGGATAGATAGATAGATAGATAGATAGATAGATAGATAGATAGATAGATAGATAGATAGATAGATAGATAGATAGATAAGTAGAATTCTGGCTTTCAAATTTCAAATAGGAATGAAGAAATGGTTAACTTTTAAAATACTTGCAAGTCTGAATCACTTTTGCCTGCAGTGTACAAAGAATACATACCAACTATTTTGTCTCATGGAGAAGAAAATCAGAATGTAAAACTATTTGCAAATAGGTTACAAATTCTACTATTTAACTAGGTATGCATTCATCTATTTTTAAGGTATATAACTCAGGTTTATTGTATAGTCAATACGTATTTTTAGAAACAAAAACAAATGCTTTCCGCATTGTCACTTTACTACAAGGTAGTGTCATTCCTAATAGTACTGGTGTAGAGTCTATAAATATTCTTAGGCAAACATAATCTCTGAATAATAATATTCTAGGCCATAAGAAACATTTGGGATTCTTTTTTCCAAGTTCCCTGTATTGGATAATATTTCTTTATTGTATCCTCTACTTTGATGCTTTACAATTTTGGATGATTATTTTTTGATCAGAGAAAGTCTGGTCTAATTAGGTTAAGGCTGAATAAATATACACAGAATGAGGTTTCCTACTTAGACTTTGCTGAGTTTGCTTTGCACATTTAAAAACATGCACTCTTTCCCAGCTACTAATGTCTAGATGTAAGGATTACATCTAGAAACTAGTTACAGCTAGTTACATACATACTAAAAAGGTTGTTACTTACCAAAGCAAAGAAACTTTTTGCCAATGTTTTTTACCCTTAACAACTTTGTATTTAGGGGAAATCCTCTTTTCTCAAGATTACAATGTGTAGAGCCCTGAAATAATTGCATATACCTTTAAGCCAACTTATTCTAGAAGGTATGTGTAGTTACTTGGCGTACTTAGGAAGCTGGCAATTGCTTTTAAAAATGATCTTTTCATCTGAGGTTAAATAATGTTATATAAAGTGAACAATTACAATTTACAAATAATCTACAAAAATAGTGCTGGGTGACAAAACTTTTCCTTGGGAGACACTACATACCTCAGATAGGGAACCCATTACAAATCAAAGTGCAGATACCACGAAAGTCCAGCTTGGTGAACCAAAGAGTTTTCTTTGGGTTACAAATGTTTGGATTAAAAAACAAACAAACAAACAAACAAAAAACCAAACCAAAACAACAACCAAGCAGTCACAACAAAGTCCAGCAAAGCAAGATCTTTATTTGAATTAGGCTGCAAAAACTGACTAGTCAGGGACAATAGCACAGACTTAGGAACTGATGTGTCTTTTTTCTCAATTTAATTAATTAGTTAATTAATTAATTAACTTTAAATCGAAATCACACTCTCCACTCTCATCCGAATCCTACCTTTTCAAGGCTCCTTCCCTCTCCCATTCTCCCTCCCCTTTTTTTCTGTTAGGTGAGAGGTTTCCTTCTAGGGTACCAACCCACCCTTGCACCTCAAATCACTGCAGGGCAAGGTACATCCTCTCCCACTGACACCAAACAATACAGCCCAGTTAGAGGAACAGGATCCACACACAGAGAGCTGCTTTAAAGAGCACAGCACTAGTAATTGGGGGAACCACAAAAAGACAAAGCTGTACATCTGCTACCTATGTTAGTCAGACCTAGGTCTGGTCCTCCTTGTGTGTTCTTTGGTTGGTTCAGTATCTAGGAACCTCCAGGAGTTCAGATTAGTTGACTCTGTGGGTCTTCCTGTGGAGGGTCAATCCCCTCAGCATTCCTCAGACCTTCCCATAACCCTTCACAAGACTTCCTGAGCAGTGTCTGATGGCAGTGAGTGTCTGCATGTGTTCTGGTCAGTTGGAGGGGGCTAGAGCTTCTCTGAGGAACTATGCAAGGCTCCTATTTGTGAATCCAGGCTGAAGACAAAAACATAGCCTGAGGCTCCAAGGTGCTTGAAGCAAGAAGTCAGGCCAGCAATGTGTTTGTGATCTTCTGAAGATATCTCAGCACATTTCTCTCCAAATTGGCTGGGATTGCTACTGTATTCATCTATGTCTGACTCACACAGGGCACCTGTATAATCAGGCCAGCAGTGACAAATACAGCTGTCAACACAGTTGTCTCATGTTGTATTATTGTGACAAGGATTTGACCAACAAACAAGCATTAAGGTCTCACAGTGTGTCCTGTGAATCCAGTACCCCTGCAGACACAATGGTAGATGTTTCTTCCATCCAAACTTAGGCCTCCATGGAGACATGGTTGACTAGAACATTCATCAAAGTTGAATTCACAGGGGTCTTCAAGGAATCCAGGTGCACAGTCACAGAAGTAAGCCCCATGAGCTTACACTGTATACATGGCTGGGATCCACAGTCATCAATTTACAACTCACGGCTCACACCAGAATATTCTTGAGGAGAGGCACACTTTGAACATTCATCTCAGTAAGTATTTAAGCAGATGACAAATGTTTATTTTACTCAGACTGCTACTGATGATCTATCATGGACACTGTGAGACTCAGGAGCTGAACTGTGACCCTTAGGAAAAATTGCATAGCATTTCTAAAGGATGAGACCACAAAACAAAGTGGATCACGGTAGGGTATAACGTTGTCCAATCATTTTTTTGACTAAAGAAGTTGAGCAAAGGGGTAATAGCATTGGTGACTGGGCCTTATCCAGGACACCTGGTTTCAAGGTCTTTAACTCAGAGCCTTGACAGTCAGGCCTCATTTGGCATGTAACTCAAAATGATAAGAGAACAAAGGAGTGAGCCAACTGTACATAGTTAATTAAGGAATGACAGGTAATACTTTTAATATTCGTGTACATTATTTTAGATAATAGGAAACCTTTTTCTTTCACTTTATTTTGTAATTTACTGGTTGACAGACAAAGAAGAAACATTGGGAGAAATAAGACAGGATTGGCTCCATGAACTCAGTTTGACCCAACCAGCAGGATGGAGCCTCAGAACGACTCTCAGGTGTCTATTTGCTTACACTGGCAGGGAGGAGTCTAGTGACTCTTGTCAGTTTTGCTAAAAACTATTCTGAAGCTATGTTGAGATTTTTAACTTTCTCGTTTAACAAGCTTACCTGTAGGATAGAAGATTTCAATGTCAGAGGAAATTGTTACACAGCAAATAAATAAGTAGAAAAGTTTCCTTATAGTCTCATAAAAAGTACCACAGGAACCAATATACTGACAATCTGGAGGACAAATAGCCTTAATTAACTTGTTCACAATAATTAATTTTTCATTGATCAATTCTGATTTCACTTTATTGTGAAATAAAATGACCTGTTTTTATATAGAATGTTTATTTTGCAAGGATAACTCCTGGCTCAGTCAATTGACACAAATGGAAGAATTTTCTGGCTAATGGCACACCAGTGACTACCTGTAAGTGTATACTATCATAAATATGAAGAAGCCAAAGCACCCTGTGCAGTCTTCTCCTGAGGCTCTGAAAACCTTCATTAAAGATGGAAAAACTATCAACATAAAAACCTTACATTATTTCAATAACAATCCAAAAATAAGGAGCTATAAAACTCTGAATAAATTCATAACTAGTTTACAACAGTTTGATTAATATATTTCCTAATGATAAGAATAGTGAAAAAGCAATTAGACCATGTACATTCTTCAAATCCTCTCTGATTCTTCTACCAATAGGTTTTAATCTACACACACTGATCAAGAATGGCTCTGATGTAATCGTTGGCAGCTGAACTCATCTCAGTCAGCTCAGGGCAGAGGTAATTTGGAAATAAGCATTAGAAAGGCAAACTTCAAATTTGTTATTTTTAAAGGAATGATAAGAGCAAAGATATTTGATTTTCTAGCAACCGCTTAGTGTTGCCTTGTGTGTGTGTGTGTGTGTTATTTCCCTTTGAAATAGAGAATGCTTTCTCATTAAAACAAAATTCAAAACCTATCAGAAGCCATTCTATCCCTAAACGTGATACCTGGATAACTATATAATCACCTCTACACAATGTATGTAAAAGCAATAGATAAAAAGCCAGGAATTTGATAAAGAGATAGGAGATTTATATTGGAGTGTTTGGAGAGATGAAAAGGAGGGACAATAACATAATTGCATTATAATTTCTAAAGTAAAGGAAATAATTTTAAAAGTAGAACTATTTTCTTTTTAAAATTTTTTTATTGAATATATTCTTTATTTATATTTCAAATGTTATATCCTTTCCCTGTTTCCCCCCTCCCAGAAAACCCCCAACCATCCTCCCACCCCCTGCCTCCAAGAAAATGCCCCTCCACCCAACCCACTCCCACCTATGCCCCCTTGATTTCCCCATGCTGGGGTACCTATCCAGCCTCCTTAGGACCAAGGACCTCTCCTCCCTCTGATACCAAGTCCCTTCCTCCCTCTGTCTACTGTGGTTATTTTGTTCCACCTTCTAAATGGGATTGAAGCATCTGTACAATGGCCTTCCTTCTTGTTAAGCTCATATGGTCTATAAGTTGTATTGTGGCTATTCTGAGTTTGGGGGCTAGCATCTACTTATCAGTGAGTGCATACCATGTATGATATTTTGGGTATGGGTTCCCATACTCAGAATGATAATTTTTAGTTCCATCCATTTGGCTGCAAATTTCATAAAGTCATTGCTTTAAATAGCTGAGTAGTACTCTAATGAGTAAATGTACCACATTTACCATATCCATTCCTCTTTTGAAGGACATCTGGGTTCTTTCCAGCTTCTGGGGATTATAAATAATGCTGCTATGAACATAATGGTGTCCTTGTTCTACATTGGAGCATCTTTTGGGTGTATGTCCAGGAGTGGTATAGCTGGATCTTCAGGTAGAAATATTTCCAATTTTCTGAGGAACCACCAGATTGATTTCTAGAGTGGTTGTACAAGCTTGAAATCCCACCAGCAATGGAGGAGTTTTCCTCTTTCTCAACATCCTTGCTAGCATATCTTGTCACCTGAGTTTTTGATCTTAGCCATTCTTATTGGTGTGAGGTGCAATCTCAGGGTTGTTTTTATTTGCATTTCCCTGATGACTAAAGATGTTGAATATTTCTTTAGGTGCTTCTTGGTCATTCTAGATTCCTCAGTTGAGAATTCTGTTTAACTCTGTACCTTATCTTTTAATTAGATTTCTTGTTTTTCTGAAGTCTAACTTCTAGAGTTCTTTGTATATTTTGGATAATAACCCTCTTTCAGATGTAGGAATGTTAAAGATCTTTTCCTCATCTGTTGGTTGCCATTTCGTCCTGTTGACAGTGTTCTTTGACTTATAGAAGCTTTATAGTTTCATTAGGTCCCATTTGTCAATTGTTTATCATGCAGCCTGAGCTATTGGTGTTCTTTCTGTTAAAGAATATTTTTCCCTGTGCTGAACTGTTCTAGGCTATTTCCCACTTTCTCTTCTATTAGATTCAGCATATCTGGTTTTATGTGAAGATCTTTGCTTCACTTGGATTTGAGCTTAATATAAGGAGATAAAAATGCATCACTTTGCTTTCTTCTCCATGCAGAATGCCAGGTAGACCAGCACTATTTGTTGAAAATGTTTTCTTTTTCCATGGGTCTTCAACTCTATACCATCAATCTGCCYGTCTGTCTCTGTACCAATACCATGCTGTTTTTATCACTATTGCTCTATATTACAGCTTCAGGTCAGGGATAGTAATTTCCCCCAGAAGTTCCTTTATTGCTGAGAATTGTTTTCACTGTCCTGGGTGTTTTGTTATTCCAGGTGAAGATTAGAATTGCTATTTCTATCTCTGTGAAGAAGTGAGTTGGAATTTCATTGGAGACTAGATTGAATCTTTAGATTGTTTTTGATAAATGGTCATTTTTACTATGTTAATCCAACTAATCCATCAACATGAGAGATCTTTTCATTGTTTTAGACCTCCTGTGATTTCTTTCAAAGAGACTTGAAGTTCTTTTCATACAGATTTATCACTTGCTTTTCATGTATCATATCACCTGCAGATAGTGATACATTGACTTTTTTCCATTCCAGTTTGTACCCTTTTGACTACCATTTTTTGTCTGATTGCTCTAGCTAGAACTTCGAGTACTATATTGAATTAATAGGGAAAGACTTTTCCTATTCCTGATTTTAGTGGGATTGCTTCAAGTATCTCTCCATTTAATTTGACGTTGGCTGTTAATTTGTTGTATATTGCTTTTGTTATGTTTAGGTATGGGCCTGGGATTCTAGATCTTTCCAATACTTTTAACGTGAAGGTGTGTTTCATTTGGT
>BDUI01000136.1:361980-375112 GCA_002335545.1 Apodemus speciosus
ATCTTAGCCATTCTGATTGGTGTGAGGTGAAATCTCAGGGTTGTTTTGATTTGCATTTCTCTAATGACTAGTGATGTTGAACATTTTTTAAGGTGCCCACACAGCTTTCTGATTATCAGTCGTTCTCTGTAAGCCTCCATGAGCCACTTTAGTGAATTCAATGTGTTTGGATATGGTGCCCTTGGACCATCTGGCTTCAATAGTCCTTCTTGCCCCTATTTTATAAATTCTCAGGACCTCCACCCATTGGTTAGCTGTGGGCTATTACATCTGTTCCCATCAGTTGCTGGATGAAAACTCTCTGATGACAGTTATGTTAGGCTCTGATTTCGCAGAGTAACATTAGAATCATTTCATTAACTTCTTTCTTTCCTTCTTTCTTCCTTTGTTCATTTTTCTTTCTGTCCTTTCTTCCTTCCTCCTTCCTTCCTTTTTTCTTTCCATTAATTAATTAATTAATTTATTTATTAACTTTTCATCCTGATCATTGCCCACCTCCTCCAGGTACCCCCCTCACATAGTCCCTCAGGCCCCCACCCCTTCTCCTCTGGGAGGATAGAGGTCTCTTCTGGATATCCACCCACCCTGGCAAAATAAGTCTTTGCAGGGATAGACTCATCCTCTCCCACTGAGGCCAGACAATGAAGCTTAGTCAGAGGAACAGGATCCACAAACACAAAACAGCTTTGGAGAGAGCTCCAGTTGTTGTGGAACCCAAATGAAGACTGTGCTGCACATCTACTACATATGTGCAAAGGCCCAGGCCCAGGTCCAGTCTTTGATTGGTGGTTCAGTCTCTGAGAGGCCCTAAGAGTCCAGGTTAGTGGACTCTTTGGTCTTCCTTCGGAGTTCCTATCCCCTCCCAGATCTGCAAACCTTGACCCAGCTCTCTATAAGTCTCCATGGGCTATATCCAGTGTTTGACTGTGGCTCTCTGTCTCTGCATTAATTTCAGTCAGCTGCTGGGTGGATCCCCTCAGAGAACAGTTATGCTAGGCTCCTGACAGCACATGTTGTAGAATATCATAAATAATGTCATGGATACTTGCCCATGGAATAGGTGTCAAATTGTGCCAGTTATTGGGTGGCCATTCCCTTAGTCTCTGTTCTATCTTTGTTCCTGCATTTCCTGTCTTTATTTCTAAACCAGACATGTTTTGTTCTACCCTAGTATTCTGAGATATCCAGCCTCTGGTGTCTGGACCTCAAGGTGGGGTCAATGGTCGGCTCCATCTTGTAGCATGGGTCTCAAACTGAACCAGTGATTGGTTGGCCACTCCCGCAGTGTCTCCACTTGTACTCCAACATACCTTGCAGGCAGGACACATTGTATGTCAAAGGTTTTATATGAGTTACTGTCCTGATTGGAAGTCTTACCTGGTTAAAATAGATGGGCAGTTCAGACTCCATATCACTGTGTACAATGAGTCTTAGCTATGGATACCCCACTAGATTCCTTTGTATTACCATTGTGCAAGGTTTCTACCTTTTCCACAAAATGACCCAGTTCCAGTAGTCTCATGTAGTGCTCTTCTCTCTTCATCCTCCCATCACCTGATCCTTCCTATTTCAGTCACCAAACTCCCCCAGTCCATCTACAAAATATATTCTCTTTCCCCTTCCTAGGGAGAGTCATATATCCCTGCTTGAATCCTCCTTATTCTCTTTAGGTTTGTGGATTGTAGCAAGAATATTCTTTACTTTATAGCTAATACCAACTTATAAATAAGTACATGCCATGTTTTGATTTCTGTGTCTGAGTTATTTCACTCAGGAAGATTTTTCTAGCTCCATCCAATTTCCTGCACATTTTATGTTGTTTCTTTTMACAGCTGAGAAATACTCCATTGTGTATATTATCAAATTTTTCATCATTTTTAGTTGATAAGCATCTAAGTTATTTCCTGTTTCTGACTATTATGGATAAAGCTAATATGAACATAGTAGAGCAAGAGTCTTTGTAGCAGAATGGGGAATACTATGGATATATGCCCAGAAGGCATATACAGCTGGCCCTTGATGTAGAACAATTTCCAAATTTCTGGAAAACTGGTATATTGATTTCCAAAGTGGCTATACAAGTTTTCATTCCCACCAGCAATGGAAGAATATTTCCCTTGTTTCATATCCATGACAACATGAGCTGTCACTTGTAGTTTTGATCTCTTAGCCCTCTGGACAGATAGTACTCTATAATCTCAGAATCATTTTGATTTTCATTGCCCTGATGGCTACAGATGTTGAACATTTCTTTAAGTGTTTCTCAGGCCATTTGAGATGATTTTGTTGAGAATTCTCTCTTTACATCTGTACCTTATTTAAAAAACAGATCATTTTTGAGTTTGTTATGTATTTTTTATATTTGCCTTCTGGCATATGTGGAATTCGTGAGGATCCTTTCTCATTCTGTAGGCTGCCATTTTGTATTATTGATGGTGTCCTTTGCCGTAAAGAAACTTTTTAATTTCATGAGACTTTCTTTGTTAATTGTTTATCTTAGTGTCTTTGCTATTGGTGTTCTGTTTAGGAAGTTGTCTCATGATTTATGTCTGGGTCTTCAATTTGATTTTATTGAACATCTCAGTTTTTATGCCAATATTGTGAGTGTGTGTGTGTGTGTGTGTGTGTGTGTGTGTGTGTTAATTTCTATAGCTGTAGAGTAGACCTTGAATTCTGGGATGATGATGGCTTGTCAAATTCTGTTAAATTAAAGGATTGTTTTAGTTGTACTGTTTTTTATTTTCATATGAAGTTGAGGATTGTTCTTTAAAGGTCTTAAAAATTATGTGGGAAGGTTGATCAAGATTGTATTGAATATGTAGATTATTTTTGGCAAAATATTCATTTCTTTGTGTAATTCTACCAATCAATTGGTGTGGAGGTTCTTTCCATCTTCTGATATCTTTAATTTCTTTCTTCAAAGATTCGAAATTATAGCTCTACAGTTCTTTTACACATTTTATATTATGAAATTTTATATTCTGTTTGGATATTGTGAAGGGTGGTCTTTCAGTGATTTATTTCTCAACATGTTTGTCCTTTGTTTAACAGAGAGATTCTGAATTTTTAAGTTAATCCTGTACTCAGCCACGTCTGAAGATGTTTGTGAGCTTTAGTATTTCCCTGGTAGAATTTTTAGGGTCCTATATGCATACTATCACATCATCTGTAAATAATGATACTTTGACTCTTCAATTATTTTCTTTATCTCTTTTAGTTGTCTGATTGTTCTAGCTAAAAAGTGAAGTACTATATTGACAGATACAAACTAAATGAGCAGCCTTATTGCTGGTATTAGCGGAATTGTTTTCAGTTTCTCTTCACTTAATTTCATGTTGGCTCTTGGATTGCTGCAATTTGCATTTATTATATTTATGGTATGTCCATTGTATTCCCTAATCTCTCCATGACTTTTATCTTATAAAGATGTTGAACTTATTTAAAATGCTTTTATGCATCTAGTAAGATGATCATGTGGATTTTGTCTTTCAGTTTTTTCCTATGGTAGATTACTGATTTTTCTATATTCAACCATTCCTGCATTTCTGGGATAAAACCTCTTTGATCATGGTGGATGATCGTTTTGATGTGTTCTTGGATTTGTTTTATAGTTATTGAGTATTTTTACATAAAAGTTCATGAGGAAAATTAATCTGTAATTCTCTTTCTTTATTGAATCTTGGAGCATTTCTTTTTTGTATCAGAGTGACTATGGCTACATAAAATTTATTTGGCAATGTTTATTTTGTTTCTATTTTGTGGAATAATATGAGGAATATTGGTATTCACTCTCCATTAAAAGTCTGGTAGAATTCTACACTACAACTTTCTGACTCTGGGTATTTTTAGTTGGAAGACTTTTAATGACTGCTTCTGTTTCCTTAGAGGTAATAGGTCTATGTCAATTGTTTTTCAGATTTTGCTTTAGCTTTGGTAAGTGATACCTATCAAGAAATCCATTTTTTAATGGATTTTCCAATTTTGTATAGTACTTWTGGAGTATTACCTAAAGATTCTTTGGATTTACTCATTGTCTGTTTTTATGCCCTCCTTTTAATTTCTGATTTTGTTAACTTGGGTATTTTTTTCTCTGCCTTTTATTTTGTTKGAATAAGGATTAGTCTTTCTTGTTAGTTTTTTAAATGAACCAACTCTTTGTTTCATTGAATCTTTATATTCTTCTCTGTTTCTATTTTACTGATTTCAGCTCTCAGTTTGATTAATACCTACCATGTGTTCTTGGGTGTGAATGCTTCATTTTGTTAAGAGGCTTCAGTGCTGTTAATTTGCTAGTACATGATCTCTTTTTGCCTTGCTCCAGTAGTCACTCAGTAGAGAGTTGTTCAGTTTCCATGAGATTGTAGGCTTTCCATTATTGAAATTCAGGTTTAATCCATGGTAGTGTGATAGGAAATAAGATGACTTAAAGTTTCTTGTATCTGTTGTGCCTTGCTTTATGACCTAGTCTGCAATCAATTTTGAAGAAGGGTTTGTGAGATTCTTGGAAGAAGGTATATACATTTGTGTTTGAACCAAGTAGTGTGTGTGTGTGTGTGTGTGTGTGTGTGTGTGTGTGTGTGTGTGTGTGTGTATGTGTGTGTGTGTGTGTGTGGGTGTGGGTGTGTTAGGTCCATTTGATTCATAAATTTTGGTAGTTCCTCTTCTTCTCTGTTTAGTTTCTGTCTAGATGACCAGTCCTTTGGTGAGAGTGGGTTACTGAATTCTCCCACTATTAATGTGTGGCTTAAGCTATAGTAAAGTTTCTTTACAAATGTGAGTGTCCTACCTTTTGGGCCAAAGATGTTCAGAATTGTGCCATCTGTGTGTGTGTGGATTTTCCTCTCCTTTGGTGAGTATGAGGTGTCCTCTCCTATCTCTTCAGAATACTTTTGGTTGAAACTCTATTTTTGTTAAATATTAGAATCACTGTACCAGCTTGCTTCTTGGGTTCATTTGCTTGGGAAAAAAATCCCACCTTTTAGTCTGAGGTAATGTCTATCTTTGATGTTGAAGTCCATTTCTTGTATGCAGCCAAAGAGTGAATCCTGTTTTCACATCCATTTGATTAGCCTTTTGTTTATTATTAGAAATTGAGTCCATTCATATTGAGAGATATTAATGATCAATGATTATTACTTCCATTTTTGTTGTTTATGGTGGTGGCAGTAGTGTGTGTGTGTGTGTGTGTGTGTGTGTGTGTGTGTGTGCATGTGTGTGTGTTTGTGTGCTTCCCTTCTTTTGATTTGCTAGTGTGAGAGAGTTGAATTTCTGTTTTCATGGGATAATTAGTCTTTGTGGAATGGAAATTTCCTTCTAGTACCTTCAGTATACATTCAGCATATTTGTGGATTTGTGGCTGTATTTGTGGACAAATAATTGTTTAAATTTTACTTTGTCATGGAATATCTTGCTTGCTCCATCCACGGTTATTCAAAGTTTCACTGGATATAGTAGTCTTAAATGGGACCTATGTTCTCTGCGAGTCTTCAGGATACCTGTCCAGGACTTCTGGCTTTTAGAGTCCCTATTAAGAACTCAAGTGTAGCTCAAGTAGGTCTGACTTTATATGTTATTTGGGCATTTACCCTAGCAGCTTTAAATATTGTTTCTTTGTTCTGTATATTTAGTGTTTTGATTATTAAGTGGTTACCTTCTTTTATGGTCCAATCTATTTGACAATCTGTGAGCTTCTTGCACCTATATAGGCATGTCCTTCTTGAAGTTTGGGATATATATATATATTTTTTTTTCCCCCTGGGTCTTTAAGCTGGGATTTTTCTCCTTCTTTTCCTATTTTTCTTTGGGGTTTTTGTGTCAGGAATATTTTTAGATTTAACATTTTTTCACTGATGTGTCAATTTTTTCTATTGTATCTTCTAGGCCTGAGATTCTCTCTGCCATCTCTTTTGTTCTGTTAGTTCTGTAGTTCCTGTTAGCTTGTTGATATTTTTCCTTCTCAAAAAGTTTTCTTTTTTCTCCTGGATTTTTTGTTTTCCATCCTTCAGTTTAGAATTTCATTATTGCTTCTATTTCCATGTTCAGGGCTTGAACATTTGTATTCATTTCTTTCACTTCATTGTTTTTCCTTAGCTTTCTTTAAGGAATTTTTTTAATATCCTGACTAATGATCTCTATCATCTTCCTAATGTTGGTTTTAAGATCATTTTTATGTGTGTGTGCATTAGCTGTGTTGAAATATTAGGACTTACTGTAGTAGGATAGCTGGGCTTTGGGTGGCTCTTCTTGATTATATTCTTATTATGGTTTCTAGGCATCTGCATTTAGGTTAGTTATAAGTTTAGGTGCTGGTTTCCAAGTTTATTTTGTTGAATGAATATTTTTCCCTCCGTTTCTATTGCCTTTCTTATCTTCTGACCCGAATGATCTGTGAATCTGATGGCTCTATAGTCCTCTGTATGTATGATACTTTGTTCTGCTGGTGTTTGGCTACCTCTGTGACCTCTGGGGCTTTGGGTACAGCATTGGCAATGGGATTCTGGGAAATGGTAGCCTCTGGTCTTCCTGGTACTTATTTTGCCTCTGTTACAGCCTTGGGCTTCTGGGGTTCAGGATATTGACAAGCCTTCTGGAGTTTGGGATGCCTATGTAGACTCTGGTAGAGCAAATGTCTTCTTCTGGATTTGTGAGACAAGATTTGGAGATGAGGGAAGAGCTTGTTCTTACATTTTTATGTTGAATGTACCAGACATGTGCCTCAATACTCCATTTTCTCTAGATAGTCAGTTTCTGATAATATATCATACTGCTGACCACATGGTCTTAATAGAAGATATTGCTTTAAATGAAAATAAAATAGGAACAAGCCACTGACACTGCTCCAAATGCATGATACCAACAAAGCAGAATATTATAGTTAAACAGCTTCTGGAAAAGTAGAGAAGAGTGTGGAGTAGGAGAAACTGCAAAGACTTTTAAAAAACAGCTGTGTTTAGGGAATGACTGATGACATTAGATATTGAAATGATAGAAGAAATGTAAGAGAAAGAAATACTAGAAAAGATGATTCCAATTACTTGGAAATACAGTTAGTTATGGACAGTGAATTGTAGAGGAAGAATAGCTGATAGCAATGGATCATGAAACTGCGGGCTAGGTATGTTTAACTGCCATGTGCTTTGAACAGTTGAGTGTAAGTTTTTTCAAAACCTGTATTCTGCATCTTGTTCCTCAAATCCCTGTGTGAACCACATGTACTCAGCATTTGTGGATTATCATGTATGAAACAGAGCGAAAGCTTTTGAAAGTAAATTTTTTTCCCAGCTGAATAAAGTAAAGCCAATTTTCAACATCATTCACATTCAACTAGCTGCTTTTCTTAACTGTTATTTCTGAAGGAAATCATCTCAGAAGACCATAAATAGAACTAGATTGCTAGATTTCTTTTCTTTTTCTTTTTTTATTGAATATAATCTTCATTTACATTTCAAATGCTGAAACATTTCCTGGTTCCTTGCCTCCCTGAAAACCCTCAACCCCTCCTCCCACCCCTTGCCTCCAAGAATGTGCCCCTCCACCTGACCCACTCCCACTGCCCCCCTTGATTTCCCTATGTTGGGGCATCTATTGAGCCTTAACAGGACCAAGGGCCTCTCCTCCCATTGATACCCCACAAGGCATTCCTCTGCCACATTTTTGTCTGGAACCATGTGTACTCCTTGATTGATGGTTTAGTCCCTGGGAGTCCTGGGGCATCTGGGTGGCCAACCTCATCGTTCTTCCCATGGGGCTGTAAACCCCTTCAGCTCCTCCAGTCTGCCCTCCAAATCCTCCATTGGGGACCCCATGCCTAGTCCAATGGTTGGCTGCTAGCATCTGCCTCTGTATGTGTAAGGCTCTGGCAATGCCCCTCCTGAGACAACCATAACAGGCTCCTTTTGGTATGCACTTCTTGTCGTCCATAATAATGTCTGGATTTGGTGGCTGTTTATAAGATGAATCTGCAGGTAGGGCAGTCTTTGGGTGGCCTTTTCTTCAGTCTCTGCTCCACACTTTGTCTCCATTATTGCTCCTGTGAGTATTTTGATTCCTTCTTCTTGGTCTAACATCCACTTATTAGTGAGTGCATACCATGTGTGTTCTTTTGTGATTGGGTTGCCTCACTCAGGATGACACTTTCTAGTTCCATCCATTTGCCTAAGAATTTCATGAATTCATTGTTTTTAATAGTTGAATAGTACAACACTGTGTATATATACCACAATTCATGTATCTAAAAGTGAATTTTATGACGGCAAATAAAATTGAAAAGCAATGGAGGAATAGAAAATCAATAATATAGGCTAATAATGGAGTCTTTGAAAAAGAAACATTTTAATTGTAGACAATATCATCAAGCATCTCTAAGCAAATGTTCAGTCCAAATTATGGATTTTCTACCAATTGTTTTGTGAATGTTTGTTAAATATATAGTACATTTATATAATATACATGTATATGTTTTATAAATAAACTTATATAACATCAGGATGGAGAGTCTTACATGCATTTCTAACTTTAGAAAATATTACTATCACAGATTACTAATGTTTATTATGAGAAAAAGTATGTCACATGTAGCCATTTAGAAGTTTTGAATTCAGCCCAAGAAAGTAAAGTAAATGGAGCATGTAATAAATAACTATTTTTGGAAAATATGCACGTCGAAGTTTTAATTAAAGTTCTTTTTGTCAGAACAGGCAGCTTAAATTGTGGTTCGGTCAACTGTTTCTATGTCTGTTTTGTTCCTTATTCAGGTTGTTTTTTATAAGTCATATCGTACACAATGGAGTTCTGCCTGTTCCATTACATTAGAATGATCCAGGCTCTATTCTGCCACCTTACTTTGAACACATTAGTGATGTGACTATTACATGAGCACAATTAACCTCATGAATATAACCTTCCAAATGCAAAACAATTCACACTGCTCTCCTTAAGGAATATGAAGAATTACTTAAGTATTATATACTAATTTAAATTATTCAGAAGTTGTTTAGAAAAATCACTCTAACAAGTATATCAAATATGTATATATGTTTAATAGGTATGTATGTATGTATTATGTATGTGTTTATTGTGTTCTCTCTCCCATACCCTCTCAAATCAAGTAGAAAAATATTTTTATATAGAAGTGTGGCTTTTCTATTTAAGTATTAAATGAAAGAAAAGGACCTATGCAAATGGAATTTAAAATTTTATGTTGAAGTAAAGTTTATACAACATTAATTTCAGGAAAGTGATCTATAGAAATAGAAAATACCTCAAAAATAAATTACACTTTTGCATTAATATGTTCTCACAATCTTTGTTGTTGGTGCTGTTGGTGGTGTTTTTTTATATGAGTTCAGACATGTAACATAGGTTAAATTTGCACTCAAAATCCTCCTGACCCCTCTTTCTACATACTGGGATTTTAGGTATGACCCACCACACTCAGCTGATTTTTGCATTTTTTTAATTTAAAGAAGCAATGGAGGCTTTTCAAATGAAGTCATATTAAGCTAATATTTATAAGATATCTATGTTGAGGTCTTCATTGTACAATAAAGGCAGCATACTTATTGTAACAAAATACCAGGTAAAAGAAAGGAGCAGAGACCAAAGGAAATGCCAAGATAGGAAATAAGGAAGAGTGTAGTTAAGAGTTCACCCTAATGTGGAAAGATGGTTGGCTGTCGTAGCAGGAACTTGAAGTGGATGGGTCATTGCATCTAATAGTCAGGATGCAGGTGCTGAATTCACTTATTGCTTTTACTCAGTGAAGAATTTCAACAAATGTGCAGTGATCTTTCTATAAGTTAAACTTCTCTGGAAAAGTCCTCACAGATACAACCAAAAGCTTGTCTCCTAATTGAATCCAAATATCATCAAATTGATAATCAAGTTACTAATCCATAATCTGTCTTCCTCTGTAGAAACTATAGGAATTTCTCAGTTAAATCTTGGAAACTTGTTGCTATATATTTTGATATCAGCACAAATAGGGAATGATAAGTTACCACAGAAGTGAAGTGCATTTTATTAGTATTAACTATTGGTAGGTAGTTGTATATTTATATTCATTCGAGACTAATTTCTTGTTCAGAAAGCTTTCAAATTAAGTGAAGAAAACTAAGTTGTTTTTTTTTTGTCCTGTAGGGGTACTTTTATGAAATATTTCATATTACACATTTTTACAGCATTAGAAGGAACATTTTGATTCATTAGTTGTCACAAAGGCTATTAGATTTTTTTAATATTCAATATGAGTAATATAAAATACTTTCTTCTGAAGTCTAGAGAATTACACTTCCAAGGACCAGGTAACTATGTGGCTTAATATAAAACATCTGTGAATGCAGGGTATGAAAACTTCTCTTGCTTTGAAAATTTTGGCCTTTTGATATATATCTGCATATTATCACAATATTATATGTCTACTTTCCTTAATGAAGCAAAGATGGTCAGTAAATAATGTTCATCTTTTCAAGAAAACTAAGCTAATATTACTCAGAGTAATCTTCAGCCCTTAATAACAGAAATAAAAATTGTATCATATTTGCTTATTATTTTGCACATCAATTTTGCATATTAAATTAGGAGAAATAGCCAAGAGTAGCATGGAAGAAAGTTCTAAGAATAAGTACATTGTTCATGCATTGTTGTAAGAAGATATGGAAGAGGAAAAGTAGTCATTATGTCAGAGACAACAGGGCTTGAGAGATGGCTCAGAGGTTAAAAGCATTGACTGCTCTTCCAAACATCCTGAGTGCAAATCTGAAAGAACCACATGGTGGCTCACAACCATCCATAACAAGATCTGATGCCCTCTTCTGGGGTGTCTGAACACAGCTACAGTGTGCTTACATGTAATAAATCAATAAATCTTTGGGTCAAAGCGAGTAGAGCTGGAGCAAGCAGGGCCTAAGAGAGAAGAAGGTGTTTGAAGACAGCTAAAAAGAAAAATAGAAAGAGAGAACAGCAAATAAGTGTCACTTGTAGATATGCATAAGTTGGGAAGAAAATTTGTACTGAGATGTATACATATTTAGAATTTTACTATTTACTTTCATTATATATTTTCATTTAAACTTATAGTATGAATTTTATTGCAAATTTTATTAGCATGGTGTTAAATATTAAATGAAGTTAAAAAGTTTCAGCCATATGCATTTTATACTACAAAGAGTGACATTTGAATATAAATTTATGTAGCTGTCTCATTGTCTTAGTTTCAAATGCTTAGAAATCACCAATTAAATTGAACTAAAAGTGTTTATATGCTTTAAATATCATTTGAATCTTTTCTCATAAATATGTTCTCATTATGCTAGACTAAAATCATAAGTTCCTCAAATGAAAATATTTTCTTTTTATAACACAATAAGTACAAACTTTAAGAATAGGCAAAAGGAAATTTATTGGTAAATTGTTCTTTTAAATCAAATTCATTGTGTTCAATGTATGTGTGATAATACTCTTTTGCCCTGGAAATTAGAAAGTCTTTCAGTAGGTAGTAGAGCTGGTGCCAGTGTTACTTATGTGCCTTCCCTGAATTCACCAACCATTTCTCTTTTCACCCTTCCTTGTGCATAGTATGCCTGATAGCTAGATATCTTGTGATTAAATGGATACTGACACTTTATAGGCAGTGACAGCCTTGGCACAGATTTCATGAGCAATTTAAAAGTTTAATTGCTTTTTCTCTTTGGAATTCTTCATGAAAGAAAAACATATTCTGCTAATTTTGTTTTGATATAATAGTACTTTACTCCTTGCATAAATGGAAGAGGCTGTGGGAAATGTTGCCAATACCTGTTTTGCCAGAGACTACCCCACCTAGTGATCCATCCCACATCCAGTTACAAAACCCAGACACTATTGTTGATGCCCACAAGTACTTGCTGATTGGAGCTGAATGTAGCTGTCACCTGGGAGGCTTTGCTAGTGCATGACAAATACAGAGGGTGACACTCTCAGCCAGCCATTGAACTGAGCACAGGGTCCTCAATGGGGGAGATAAAGAACCCAAGGAGCTGAAGGGGTTTGCAGCTCCATAGGAGGAACAATGATATGAGCCACCTAGTACTCCCAGAGCTCTCAGGGACAAAACCATCAACCAGATTCGTACATGTGGTGTTACCCATGGCTCCAGAGGCATAGGCAGCAGAGGATGGCCTTGTTGGACATCAAAGGGAGGAGAGGCCCCTGGTCCTAGAAAGGCTCAATTCAGCAATGTAGGAGAATACCAGGACAGGGAAGCAGGAGGGAGTTGAATTGGGAACAGGGGAGATGGCTTATGGGACTTTCAGGGTGGGGGGAACCAGTAAAGAGGAAATCATTTGAAATGTAAATAAAGAATATATCTAATAAAAAATGTAAACAAAAAATTTTAATTTTTGGTTAAAATAATTACATCATTTCACTCGCCTTTATTATTTGTCCTATATAGTCTTTCCTAGTTCTCTTTTATATTAGTTACTTTTCTAGAGGCAGGGAACAAACATATGAAGAGAAGCATTGTGAGGGAGGAAGGAGTTGTTTTGACAGTTGAAGGTGTGTATTATCCTACAACAGAATGGTGGCAGGAGGGGACAGCTGGGTATACTAGATCTGCACTCAGTAAGCTGAGAATTACCATCACTAAGCAAAAATTTACAGTCAAATATGCCTGGAAACTAAAGCCACAATGCCATCTCATTTGACACACTTCCTGCAGTGAGGCTCCTTTTCATAGAGCTTCCATAACCTCTAGAAACAGCTCCTTCAGCTGAGGACCTCTTTCAAACGTGTGAACCCAAAGGGGATATTTCACACTTAAACCTCAGAATACTTAATCTAATCCAGTGGCAACAACACACACACACACACACACACACACACACACACACACACACATACACACACACACACACACACATCGCCTGATCTATTTAACAGCATGCCTTAATTTTCTGTGGCCAAAAACTTTTCATTCAGAAATTTTGTATGGTAATACATGAGAGCATTTACCAAGTAGATGCTTGTGTGATAGCTGGCTTTAGGTCCATTAAACTTCAAATGAGTAAGAGGACTAAGAAAGGCATTTTTAGGAGATAATGGGTCGGTGGTGGCGCACGCCTGTAATCCCAGCACTTGGGAGGCAGAGGCAGGC
>BDUI01000136.1:401442-431347 GCA_002335545.1 Apodemus speciosus
AAGATATTTGCTGGCCCTTTTAATTTTAGATCTTCACTCTCATCTATCCCTATAATCCTTAGGTTTGGTCTTCTCATTGTGTCCTGGACTTCCTGAATGTTTTGGGTTATGAGCCTTTTGCATTTTGTATTTCTTTGACTGTAGAGTCAATAGGTTCTATGGTATCTTCAACATCTGAGAGTCTTACTTCTCTCTCTTGTATTCTGTTGTTGATATTTGTATCTACGACCCCTGATTTCTTCCCAAGGTTTTCTATCTCCAAAGTTGTTTCCCTTTGTGATTTCTTAGTTGTTTCTACCTCTGTGTTTAGATCCTGGATGGTTTTGCTCACTTCCTTCACTTGTTTGTGTTTTCCTACAATTCTTTAAGAGATTTTTGTATTTCCTTTTTCATGACTTCTGCCTGTTGACTCAATTTCTCCTACATTTCTTTAAGTGAGTTTTTCATTTCTTCTTTATTGGCTTCTGTCTGTTGACCCATATTCTCCTGGAATTCTTTAAGTGACTTTTGTGTTAACATTGTAAGGGCTTCTAACCTCTCATGCTCACCTGCATTTCTTTAAGAGATTTGTTTATGTCTTTTTTGTGTGTGTGTTCCTTGAACAGCATCATGACCAGTGCTTTTAAGTCCAAGTCTTGTTTTTCTGGTGTGTTGGGGTATCCAGGACTTGCTGAGGGTGGAGAATTAGGTTTAGATGCTGCCACATTGCCTTGATTTCTATTAGTAATGTTCCTACATTTGCCTTTTGCCATCTATTTATTTCTGAAGTTAGTGTGGCTGTTACTGGTTGGTGTTTGAAGCTCTTGTGAGCCTGGAGCTTGGCGCTGCTGTCTCAGGGGGTGACTGTGTTCCTGATCTGGATACTGGATGGTTTCTGCTACTGGGCTCTGAATTACCTCCTCAGCTCTGCTGCGCCAGGCCCAAGTCTCTCCTCCCTGCTTGCTGCTGGGCATGCAGTTGGCCTCTCGCCATCTCCTCCTGGCCTGCCTAGTTACCAGCTCTTAAGAATCAGATCTTTTTCTCCACCAATCTGGGCTAGTCTGTTAGATCTTTATGGTGACCTGGGCTCCTCTGTTGGTTTTCAATGGTGACCTGGTTAGGCCACCAGCTGCAAGATGGTGGCAGGTCTCAGGGTTCTGTCTAACCACGGGATTCCCTGTAGGAATGGAGCTTCCCTGGTTGAACTGCTGGAGCCTAGATGGTGGAGCTCTCTGTCCACAGGCCTCTGTCTGGTTAGCTGTCTGGGGTCCCCCGAGGCAAGGTGGCTGCTTCTGCTGTAATGCAGGCACAGCTCGCCAGATCCCTGAGCAAGTTGGTGGCTGAGCGGGTCAGCTCAGAGACTACCCTCCGAGCTGATCTGGCTCTGGTTGTAGGCAAGAGCCTGACAGGGTAGTCCGTGCAGTGCCTGAGGCAAGATGACAGCCTCTGCTGCAAGCCAGGCAGTCTGCCACTCTCCACCCACCCCCATGAGACTGCCACTGAGCTGTTCTGGGTCTGGGTGCAGGCAAGAGCCTGACAGGCTAGTTGGTGTCAATCTTGGACTCTGTCCACGTACCTGGCCCTGACTGCTAGTTGTCTGTAGTGCCCCAGGCAAGGTGGCTGCCTTAGCTGTAATCCGGGCACAGACCACACAGACCCCCGAGCAAGTTGGTAGCTGTGCAGGTCAGCTCAGAGACCACCTGCCACTCTTGAGCTGAGGCAAGGTGGCTGCCTAGGTTGTAATCTGGGCCCAGACTGCACAGACCCCCTTGTGAGTTGGTAGCTGYGTGGCAACAGCCCGCTGCTCTAACCTGAGGCAAGATGGTGGCCTCTGCTCGTGAAATGGCTTTCTAAGTGAGCTATGGTACAGAAAAGGGTAATATGATCATGGATCTTCACGGCAGAGCCACTCACAAGGTTATCGGAGGTATCCACGGGCACCTGAGAAGAAGCTCGTGGGTTACTTGAAGCAGCAGCTGCATGTCGGAGATGATTTGTATCGACTTTCAAGAGCTTTATAAATTGGGTGGCATTAGTCTTACAGCTCAAAATCAGTAGTAGCCACCAAAACTTATAAAATAAAATAGAGTGTACAAAACCAATATAGGTTTGTATAGGCATATAGGAAGGAAAATATAGGTATAAATAAGAAATACTATGTGTCTAAATGCCATCCTTAATATGGTATACTGAGAATGTCATGAATTCAAGGAAGATCAGAAACCTTAGTCAAGGTAAATGGGTAAATCATAGTTCTTTTGAGACTTTCAAATATGCAGGGTTTTGTTTGTTTGTTTGTTTGTTTTGTTTCTGCCTTCCTTCCTTCTTTCCTTCCTTTATTTATTTGTTTATTTATTTATTTATTTATTTATTAAAATAAATTCCCCGTTGTAATTTAGCACTTTGGTTACAGAGAGAAGTAAGATGTTTGGCCATGCTGTGACTGATTATAGAGGGTGAAATTTCTTTCTTCTGACATTTTCACACCAAACCTTTTCAGATTAGGTTACATCTCATGTATTGTTTGTCCTGAAGTCACAAGATCCCGCGAAGCTTCTTAGTCTACTTGTCAGACATTGTGGGTTCTTTTAAGCCATTCCAGGACATGTCCTATGCTTTGTTTTTTTGATTTCATCTATTAAATTAAATAATAGATTTAATGCCTAGCATGATTCATTCTATCATGCGGGTACCTAACGCATACTAGAATAAACAAGGGTAGAATGTACAAGCAAGAGAACTACAAATGACAATACACTTGGCTCCTCTGAGTCTCCTCACTTGGAACAGAAGACATTCTAGACCAGGATAGCTACAAATACAGTCTCCATAGAAAAATGTCATTCCAAGTGCTTTTGCTGATCTTTCACAGCAAATAATTGGCAGGTAGTACATGCTTTCATGTTCCTGCAAGATTCTAAACTATAAGCCCAAGAGTGCATTGGGCATATGAGATGATCTTTATTTTTAAGTACGTAATTCATGCCCTAAGACACTTCAAATTCTCTAGAAATCTTTATGGCTTGTCAAACACACTTTAGATGACTATTCTTATTATTGCTTATAAAGTTTCTCTATTTTCATTTGGCATGGCTGGGAAATTGTGTCTTATGCAAGTCTTTGAAGAGACAAAGTGTGATCAGATTTTTTAACTTGATTCCTATCTCGCTACATGGCATTAAAATCCAGTGTGGATGAGACAGTTGCAGGAAAGGTAGACACTGTATTTAAGAACAAAATTCAATGACCAGAAAACTCTATGAAGGACAAAATGAAGGATAAAAATTCTGCTTTAGATACTTAAACATAGCCTCCTACTTTCAGGGGATTTTGAATTTGCTGTCTATCTTTATGTCCAGAAATACAGCCTTCTCTCTTATATTAACTCAGTGTAACAAAACCATTCTCTGTGTTCCTGTATCCTTCCTTTCAAATAATTCATTTAAAAAATTGCAGATGCTTTGGGATAAAGGTGGCACAGTTATTCCACAAACAGACAATTTTGCTCATAGCCAACACCATTCAAATTGCTTCCCTAGCATCAGATCTACCTTTGGTATGAACCAAATATGGTATCTATCAATCCTGTTCCCCTGAATTAACTCTAATTTCCTAGTGACCAAGGTCAGATGGGTCCAGATAGGGCTCAGCTGTTCCTACCTAGCACATATGTTCCAGTGTTGTTGGTAATTAATTTACTGTAATAAAAATTAAAATGCTAATTTTGGCCACACAGGCCTTTCTCATGTTATGAGCTTTTTTTTAAGCCAAACATTTGGAACTATTATGTGAACTGGCTAAGCATTAAATAAAAGGTGTTACTCACAGACAAATATTTTACACTAGAAAGAAAATTTACAATATGAAAGTTGTTTTAATGGAATAATTATAGGGATGGATACTGCCAAATTTACTTAATTATGGAAAGTAACCCAAAATTCTTTCAATTTTAGTAATTTTGTAATATTTACTGATATACCAAAATTTGTCTAATTCTCCTAGGCTTATGATTTAGACGAACAATACCGATTTGTAAACTCTTTCTTGCTTTTTAAACAAAACTAAATTTATTTGTTTCAAAGAAAAATACTTTTCAAAATTTGTTTCAAGATGCTGCAGGTATTTTAACACCTGATCAACTTTTTAAGGAGTTAGTTTTTGTTAGAGCTGAGATTAAAAAAAAAAATTCCCATGACTATCTGAATAAAGTAAGCTGTATTTAAAAGTGTACAAGTAACTGGCCAGAGAACTGACTTTTGTTAAGTTGAAGTTTCAGAGATTTTGAGGTCCCTGTTATGGTGGAAGGATTAAGTTAAGACGGAATGGCTGTTAAGAAAATTGGTTGTTAGTACCTGGACAGAAGAGTGGGGGAAATCAGAGCTCAAGGCTGCTGATAAGGTATACAAGAACACGAGTACATTGTGTGGAAGGGGATGTCATCATAGGTAGTCAGGAGTTTAGCAAGGCAAAGGTATGTTTATGAATTATGAGGTTACAAGTAAGCATAGCTTGAACACTAGGGTTTGTAGGATACATTAGGTTTAGGAAATAGAAAGTAGAACAATGTGACTTTGATTTTGGTGTCACATTCCCTCCTTGGCCTGTGTAACTTCTTCAAATCTTTTATAAGGGTGCATTTACTGGCTGTGGTTGAAGTTGAGAATAAGAATTCTTGCACTACATATCTGGCAGGTAATAGGGTTGCTAATACATTGAGATACACAGTGCCCAAATATTATAATAAATAAAACAACTATCAAGGGAGAGAAAACTGAAAGAAGAGAAGCATGAGTTTAATGGAACCCAAATGGGAATTTATGTTTCTTGTTAAGGATTTAATAGTGCAAGGGTCAATAGTAATTAGCAGAAACAGAAAGGTCAAATCTTCTACAATGGCTGGTAATGAAAATGGGCACCAGTCATTTACTTCTCACTTTTTTGTAATGTTTCTTTGCGTATAGCTAGATTATCTCCAATGATTCCTTAATAGTTTTTATGGAAACAATAAGTTTCTCTTAAGGTTATACAATAGCCCCCTCTGTTTTCTATAGAGCAGGTGGAGTGCCCTTTCATATTGTAAAACTATTAGAATTAATGAATCCAGCTATTGAAAGATATGGGTCTATTTGATTTTAGCAGGTCACTTTTCTGGTAAGCCAGTTGGCATTATAGATAGCCACTTTTTAACCTTTTCCAATTTTTTTTTTTTGATTTAGCATTTCAGCTTATTGCAGGGACATGGGAAGATGTATTCTCTTCTGTATATACTTCCTGCTGAAACTAGGCCATCATACTCAGGGCCCAGGAAAGCTAAAAGTCTGGTCAAAGGCTGGGCAATGGAACATTCATTAAAAGCATCTGGTTAGAGGGTTGATACAGATGAAGAGACAGGGAGCAAATCACCTAGGCTGGATGGGTTTACAACAGTTTTCCAAAAAAGTCAAAAGCTCACAGCCATCTGTAATCTGCAGCTGATATCTAGATGGTGTCTTTCAGCCAAGTGGAAATCTATTGAGTTAGATATAAACTAGAGAAACAAGTTCAGTTAATGTTTAGGAACATAAAGAAAAGTATTATATTTGGAACATTCACTCCCATAATCTTAGTAACTTGGGGAAAGGAGAAATTCCAAGACCAAGGGAGAGGAGAAAGACTTTATCTTCAGTAATAGACAGGTGGAGAGACTTAGGATGCACTCATATGGAGTCCATTTAATTTGTGAGAACTGAGACCATGTCTTATGACTTTTTTGATTCTATGAAACTTACATGATTTTTTAATTTACAAAAGAAAAAAATATTAGATATATTAGTATGACCACTATTTATAATATATACTGTAATCTGTATTGTAGAAAAAGCTCATCAGGGTTCCACTGATCAATGTTAAAATTCTGAACCTTTGAAATCTTAGTATAACAATACCATAAAAAGGGAAAGAAATTTGAAACATTTAATATTTGTTATATATCTTTGTGCCTTTAAAATCAATATTACCTCAGTGACTCTTATAAAGTTTGGCTGCTAACTCGAGGTTAATTTTTATATATGAATATGTGGAGGTATTGCCTTAATAATTCATTAAGCAAGTATTGTTTTAAATTTTATTTTTCAGAAGCCATTTTTTCAGTACAAAAATCATCATATAAAAATCCATCCTAATGAAAGTATCTCAGAGACTTGTGTTAAAAATTGAAGTATACATTTTCATTTATTTTACAGATTTTTAACAATACTCAGAAACTTAAAAATCTTGAGGTACAGAAAGTTCATATAACACTCTCAGTCTATTAAATGGCCAATTATCTCTTTAGTTGTTCTGCTTTTCACTCTTCTTCCTCTTAATTTGTCATGCATCTCTCCTGACCCTGGAAAAGAGACTTTAACAGCATGTCTATATCTATGGATAAACCATAATAACCCAACTCTGGAAAGAGGCTTTCAATGAGGTAGAATAGCACAAAACAACTTTAATAATGACATTTGAATCCGTATTACATGATATCCACTGGTCATAAAACTCAGGGATAAATTGAGCCCTTTGCCATCACAGGCAAAAGATATATCCAAGAACACAGTAAGCTCATAATTGAAAGAAGACCAGTGAGAAGCAAAACAATTTTTATATTTAACGGAACCTGAAGCATGTCAATCTGGGCTCTCAGATCTGTAACAAAACTTGCAGATATATTAGAACACACAGACCCATCCARACACAAAACAAAACAAACAAAACAAAACAAAAACCCCAAAAATTTCTCTTCTATTTCCTAGAGTCAGAACACACAATAACAGAGCAGAAACACAAGCAAAACACAGAGCAAAGATAACAACAGATACTATGACAGTTATACTATACTTAGTGTAGTTCACAGATTCAGTAATCTGACTAAGAGAATTTAACAAATAGGTGGTTGTTTGGATTGTCTCTTTGAACAACTCCTAGAGTGCTTGCTGTGTATGCAATGCGCACCTCCAAACTCTAGGTTTGGACCCCAGTGTCCTGGGGCATCCTTGGCTTGTTGTACAGACTAGGCTTTGGAATCCTGCTGGTGGGTACCAAGGTGCGAGGCCTCTCGAAGTACATTGGCTCCTTATATCTCCAGGGAATCTTCAAGGCTCCAACCACTCCTCCCTAAATCGCGATCTACTCACTTTTTGACTCTTATTAGAATAAAAAGGAAAGAAGGGAGGGAGGGTGAGAGGGAGAGAAGGAGGAAGGGAGAGGAGGGAGGGAGATAGGGAGGAAGGGAAGGAGGAGGGAGGGAAGGAGGGAGAGAGAAAGAGAGAGAGAGAGGGAGAGGAAGAGGGAGGAGGGGGGAGGGGGGAGAGAAGAAAAAAAACTAGAATGAACATATCAATGTTAAAAGAAACCAAAGAAAACGAGCCCAAGAGAAGGCACAAGAATAAGACATTGACTTATTCACACACTGAGAAATCTCTTTTAAAACACTCAACTAGAAGCTATAATATATATACAGAGGACATGGTTAGACACTTAGAGGCCCTGTGCATGCTGTCTTCAGTTACTGTGAGTTCACATGAGATCCGATCATGTTGATTTGCCGGATTTGTTTTCTAGTTGTCTTCCATCATCTCTGACTTTTACACTATTTCTGCCTCTTCTCCTTAGGATTCCCTGACCCATGAGGAAAGTTAGTTTTTGCACTTGTCACATTTACTGCTGAATTTTGAAGGTTTCTGACTTTCTGCATAATGTCTTTTTTGGGCCTTTGTATTTCTTCTCATCTGCTGTGGAAGGAAGCTTCTCTGATGTTGGTCAAGCAAGCCATTGATCTGTGTAATATAGAGAATGTGATGAGGAGTTATTAAAAACTAAAATATTTAGTTTCAACCATTAGTATTTGGTTTTCTCCTAGGTCCTTTGGCTATCTTAGCCAGCCTAACAGTTTTGAGTATGGCTTTCATCAGATGGAATAAGCTATTAGTTACTCCTCCAGGCTTTGGACCAGCATTGTCTTAGCATAACTTATAATTAAACAACCTTTGTAAATTAAAGAATATATAGATGGGTTAACATTTATTTTTCTCTTAAGTAGCTTGTAGGGTATGTTCCTTTACCAATGATAAGAAGTAGGAGTGAAGGCACTATGTAGACACCAGCTGGACTTCTCCATGTTAAGTGAGTTTTGTATATGTTGTCTTCAGCAATCAGAACCCGTGTCAGAGCAGCCTGTAGTCTTGGTAGCAGGCTGGGTTGTTTGGAGATTTCCATTAAACCCTTTTGCTCAACCACTCAATTAGATGAAACATGATCCCAGGACTTGAAGCTTCATTCTGGGATAATAGGTAGCAAGTTGGGGCTCTGTCTCCCCCAATATTTAGTGAGTTCATATAGATTGACTTTAAATTTCTATATGTTTATGAAACTACTTCTGTATTGGGTTTAATTTTAGCTGTTCCCATATTTTATTCCCAACCCCTTTCCTCTTTTCCATCCCCATATAATTATCTCATTCTAGTTCAGCCATCCATTCATCTGTAACTATTCTAGCTCTCTTTCCTAAAGAAATCTGTCTGTACCCCAAAGTCCCTTAGTCTATACCTAACTTTGGTGGTTTTACAAATTATAGTTTGGTTCAAACAACTGAAATCCACATATAAGCAAGTAAGTACCATATTTTTCTTTCTGGGTCTGAGTTACATCAATTAGGATGAGTGTTTCTAGTCCCATCTATCTATTTGTGAATTTCAGGGTTTCATTTTTTAATAGCTGAGTAATAATACATTGTGTAAATGTACCACATTTTCCTTATCTATTCTTCTGTTAAGGGATATCTATTTTTTCCCAGTTTCTGGCTATTATAAATAAGAATGAACATGATTGGGCAATTGTCACTCAGTAGGATGAAGCATCCTTTGGGTATATTCCCCAAAATAGTGTAGCTAGATCTTGAGGTAAGCTAATTCCCATTTTCCTGTGGAACTACCAGACTCATTTACATATTGGTTGTACAATGGTGCAGTCCCAGCAGCAGTGCCCGAGTATTTCACTTCCTTTATGTCCTTGACATAAGCTGCCACCTCTTCTATGGATGAGCTATTCTATTAGCTATTCCGATGAGGTCTAACATTTCTAACATTACAAGTAATTGAACATTAAAATAGATTTGAGTTTTCTTTCTACCTATATATTGTGCATAGAGCATTGGAAACAGACTGAATGTAACAGTATTTTGATTTAACTCATGGAGGCAGCTTTTTTCCTAGAGAACATTCTAAAAGCCAATTCTAAATCTTATTGTTTAATATTGACATGAACATCGTCTTGTCATTTCTTAGCAAGTGTGAGAGAGTTGTAAGAATGGATCCTGTGAGCAGACATTTTCGAACTTTTAATTTGTAAATATTTGATCGTAAGCAAAATAAATAACATCACAATTTAAGAAATGTATTTAAATCAAAGCTCTTTTAAGCTGAGAACATCAATTAAAAGGAAATATAAAATTATGGGTCTGGAAACATGACTCACACATTACGAGCACTTACTGCTGTTGCAAAGGTCCCAGGTTCAGTTCTCAGAACTCAAGTGGTGCCTCACCACATCTGAAGCACCAATTCCAGGGCATTCCCAAAACTGTATTCTCATTTCCATGGCAACTACAGACATGTGGTATGCTTAAACAAACATAGGCAAATAAATAAATAAAACAAAACAACAAGTACCCATAATTCACATAAAAGGAAAATGACAGTGGTGGGGAGTACCTTTAATTCCAGCACATGGTTGTCAGAGGTAGAAGGATCTCTGTAAGTTCAAGACCAGCCTCATCTACAGGGTGAGTTCCAGGACAGACAGGGCTACAAAGAGAAAAAGAGAAACCCTGTCCTGAAATAAAAATAAATTAAGTACATTTATTCCAGCATAACAAAACAAACTCCTATGTAATCACATGATTAATCCTTTCTCCCTAGGGTTTCAGAGTCAGAGTATTTTAGAAAATATTAGAAATAAAATTCAAAGCATTACATTTATCTAAACATTTTTATTAATTTTTAAATTCTATATTTAAAATATTCAAAAAATTGTTCTATATTCCTCAGTTTTTTGAGACTTTAGATCCAAATTGTTTTCAATGGCAAATATTATTTTAAGCAAAATAAGTATATCTTTTCTTTGTAAATCATTAGTATGCATTTAAAATATCTTAGTTTTTATCATATGTGTTCTATTAAAACAAACTGTATTTTGGTCACTTGAGTTGACAAGTGTTGTATTTTTTGTTCTTTCAGTATTCTTGCCAATAGTCTTTCTTTTCTCTTTGTCTTGATGTTTCATAATTCCTGAAATGATTTTATAAGCAGATGATCACTTCAGAATATTCTTCATTGGTTTTTGCTGGTTGAGAAATAGTCAAATCAGCTTGCATGCCTCAGCATTTATAAAATAAACACCACTAAACATGGAACCCCCCAAATCACTTAAAGTCGCACAGAACTGCCATTAGTGTGCACAGACCTGAGGAAAGGATAGATGACATTGTAATCTGTTCTAATAATCACAGTGGAAGATAAACAGGAGTATAAAATAAGATTGTTTTGTTTACAAAACTTAAATTTTTTGCACAGCTGGAGAGATGGCGCAGCAGTTAGGAGCACTGTCTGCTCTACCATGGGAACAGAGTTTTCCCTAGCACTCACATGTGGGCTAAGAACAATCTGCAACTCCAGTTTCACAGAATCAGACATGCAGTCAAAACACAAATATACATAAGACAATTAAAAATATTTTCCCTTGAATTGCTTTATTTTATATGTTTGGTTTTTTGTTGCTGTTATTTGTTTGCTTTTAATATTTATTAGATAGGATTTGAGCTTACTTTCTGGCTTTTTCCATCTAATAAATTGTGTACTATATGAATAATACTTAGGAATGATTTTTATTTCGTTCAAGAAGTTATAATCTACTTAAAGAATTAAAATTCCGCTATAAAAGTCATGTGACAGATTTCTGTCTGCTTCAGTAGTCACTGTTTTCTTAACCAGTGGCCTTGTTTTCCCATTGTTGAGGAAATGAATAGCACATCACATCCTTTTTCTCCTGGGCTGACACAGCATTTTACACGGCTGTGCTTCACTGTAGGTTTTCCATGCTGTATTTGTTATATCCTCAATCATCTCACTACAGACAATTATTTTATGGTATATTCATCTTACTGATTGCCTTTTTTTTAAATCATGGTTGTTTCTTCATATGCCCTGGTTGTCCTGGAATACATGGTGAAGATCAGCCTGACCAGCATCCATATGATGGTTATATATATATACATATATATATATATGTATGTATGTATATATATATGTGTGTGTGTATATATGTATATATACATATATATATATGACATATATATGATTATTACCATAATCAAGCTAATTAACCTATAGATCATTTTACACTTCTTTCTTGACAAGAACACTTCAGACCTACTTAGAAAATTCAATCATATAATATAACTAACTGTAGTTGCCATGCTGAGTGGTATATGCCAGGAACAGAAAGGCAAATGATGCAAGATATCACTTAAATGTTCAATTGAAAGTGTAAGCTCTGAATAGTAAAGTGATTGCCAGAGAAGTGAGTGTGGACACAATGCAGTTAGGCAAAGGCTTTTTTGTGTTATTACTTGTTCATCCTTTGACTTATTGAACCCCTCTCTTTGTTTTGAAATCCCCCTCCATTGGCATTTAAGCATGGTTAAATCTCTTGAATCTTCAATAATCTTACTTAAATCAAACTACCTTTTTTCTACTAGCCTTGATCTCTTCTTCAAGATCAGCCTTTTAATGTTTTCCCCCTACCCAATGGCACCATTATATTCTTCCCAAATCCTTCCTAATCCACTTCAAGGTGACTTCTAAGTGCTTCACTGCCCTCAATTATTGAAGGCACCAACTCTAGTACCAACTCAAAGGAAGTTTTTTGGTGTTTTTAAGTTTATAGTGAAATCAGCACATTCTCTACCTCGCAGAATATGCCCTTGATTCAACCTCTGAAATACTGAAGTTTTCAAATAAACTTCCTCATCTTTGTCCATTCTTTATATCTAACTTGAAAAGTGTTTACCATCTGTGCAAGCCACTGAAATTCAAAATTCTAGAAATCTTGACCATAGGACTCTTTGACTCTTTTAGAATATTCCTCATGTATCACTTTGTCATGTTTACCAGATACAAGTAAAGTAACATTTTTAGGTTGAGTTCACACTCTGAACTTTATATCGCTTAGATCCATATATCTAAATTGACAGAACAAAGCCCGTGTATGCCAAATAGAATTTCAGTGGGATAGTTTTGTCCCGAAATTTACCTCTTTTTAGTGTTTTTCCTCTTAGTTAAGGTTATGTTTAAATCAAAAACTTTATTTTTCCATCTCAATTCCTTATGTTATCATAAGTGACAATATCTTTATAGATATGTTTCCATTGTCAACCCATCTCACTGGGCAAGAACTCTTCTCTACTGTCACTGATGCTACACAGTCATTAATGGTTGCACTGCACCCACCCTCCCCATGAATGATTCCTCTTCCACAGCTTCAGTGATTATCTCATTTTATTGTCCCTCTCCAACCAGCTTCTTGCCCTATTTTGTCTTTATTGCTTACTGTGTTCTTCCATGCTAATTACTTGTGATGTGTGCATCTTGGTCAGTATCTATACTTATGCCTGGATTATCAAAGGAAATCAACAAATTTTAAGTAAAACAGTCTCTTGGACCTATGGCAGTTATGATTACATTGAGAAAAGTTCAATGTTAATACTGAGGAGGGCTCGATAAAATATTATTCCTGTAAAGAAAGAGATGCCCAAGTCTGTTAAAACTCAGGGTGATTGTCAGACCAGGATGAGTTTTGAGCATTGAGAATATTTATGAGAACTGATGAAATTTGTAAATAGTAACAGTGTGTTCTTAATAGATGCTATTATTTTAAAAAATATATGGATTTTTTTACTAGCTTCTTGATTGAGTTTTCAGACTTATATAAAACTATCAGCTAAAGTAAGACTCCAACCCAGAAAGAATGGAAGATCCTCCTTAATGACTTATGTTTTAGCAAGATTCCATGTCCAACTTCTAGAAATAGTTATTCCATGATTACAAAACTACCAAGAAGATTTGGAGATTGGCACCTCAAACAGAATAAAATATATTTGTACGTATTTTATGTTTGTATTTGTACATCTTCTAAAATAAATAATCTAAGAAAAGAAAAGGGAAACACCTTATTGAAGTCTCTCTCAATTGTGTAGTGGCGATGATGCATTTGGGATCTGGGGCCTGAGGTAGAAAAGTACTTGTGCAATTAGGAATCCAGGTATGTTTTAAGACTATTTTGTGTACCCTATCAATTTCCCCACCATTCTCTAACACTATGTCTGACTTATGGTTCTCTTTGATGACCCCATACATCTAGGTCTCTCCACAGGAACATGTCTTACCTGCTGAGGTTTACTCAATCTAGAACATTATTATTCTCATTGTGTGTTACTGACTCATCTTTAGATATTGGTTCTTTTATTTTCCTTCAGAACAGGTCTCCTTTCCAATGCCTTTTTAAATATAGCCTTACCCTTCTTTATATTTTCTTTTTATACTTTTATACCACTGAAAAAGTATATATCATTTCTTACATCTTTGTTTTATATGTGACTGTCTTTACAAATAGTTACTCAACAATGACTAGTAATATTTAACAATATTTAACAGACTATAGAAATTATTGTTGCCAGTTGTAGGAATGGTACAAGTTTCTCTGTAGAGTATGCATTGGGGCTTAGGGGATAGGGGTTAGCTCAAAAATAATAATTCATATCTCAGACCCTTAACAATATTCAACTCCACATGCATGGTTAACCTTGACATAATTCCTGGTATCCTGCTTTTGACAAAAGAAAAGGTAGTGTATGATTGAATTCATTGGCAGAAGAAAGGACTTTCTTCAAAGTCATTATCCAGGTATCACAGTCATTAATAATGATAGTCACACATAATAAATACATGTTCAGCCAGGCAGTGGTGGCGCACACCTTTAATCCCAGCACTTGGGAGGCAGAGGCAGGCGGATTTCTGAGTTCAAGGCCAGCCTGGTCTACAGAGTAAGTTCCAGGACAGCCACAACTACACAGAGAAACCCCGTCTCAAAAAACCAAAATAATAATAATAATAATAATAATAATAATAATAATAATAATAAATACATGTTCATAAAAGAAAAAGTTTTGGTACAGGAAAATATTATATTATTTGAGTGAAAAGTCATGTGGAAGAATAACTTTTCTAAATGCTAGTTGTTGTTGGGGGACTTTACCAATTATATATATTATAGAGGGTTAATATCTAATATATAAGGAACTCAAAATTAAATATTAAAAACAGAGTTTAGACTACACAGAAAGTTATCAAAAGATGAACTACAAACATCTAAGAAGTACTTCCACAATGTTCAACATCCATAGCCCTGAGATATATGCAAATTTAATATTATCTCCCCCAATAAGAATAGATAAAACCCCAAAAACAAATGAGGATATATATGTTCTTCCTGTAGGATTTCCAAGAAGTGAGATGGACAATAAAGGAAAATGATCTTCATTTTCGGTGGCCTCTTTCAGCATGCTTCTCCTGGGTTCAGTATGTTCCCTGGCCCTAGTGTCTGTAGTGTATTCTCACATCTCTTTCTGAGAATAGCGTTAGGTCTTTTGTGGGTAATACAGCAGTCACTGGTATTAAGTCTTTAATTGACTAAAGTAGAAATTCAATATATTGTATTTTGAGAGGAAAATTTAAAATTTCCCAATTAAGAAGTGGGTAGTGTGTAAATCCACTTATTCCAAGCTTCCACTTTCCCATTCCATGTTTATTTTCTTGTTCACATCAGTAGACTATGTCCACAAAACACTTGATATTACTTGCCTCATTTTAAAAAATTATAAAACTAAAGGAAACCTCTATTACATAATGTTCATATGTACATGGTGTCCTATTTCATCTTCATAATAAGATTGTGAGTCTGACAAGTATATTTGAAGATAGAAGCTGAAAGTGGAAGAGATTAAGCAGCTACATATTCATTAAGATGGGAGTAGTGATAATTACATCAGGCCAAGTATATCTCTTCTGAATTGCTATATAAGTTATTTAAAATAATCAGTTTTTCAAGTGTGGTCATATTAATTGCAAAAGAAGCCGTGACATATTTAGCCTAAAAGTTTGCATAAAATACTTACTAGTGTAAGATTCAGGGGAGTATTAACTTGCCAGAAAGACCCCCTGAGAGGACCAAGCAAAGACAGGAATCGATGCAAAAAGCAAGAGGATTTTTATTCAATCCAGCATGCAGGGGTTGCCCTGCATGTAGGGAGAGAATGACTACATTTCTGAAGGAAATCATGGTAGATGGACCTGCAGAGATGTTAGATACAATAGGTTACATTGTACAACTCATAAGCCCCAGGGCAGTCTCTAAACTTACAAATGATGATAGATAACATGGCCATCTGTAATCCAAAGAAAGTACCAATTTATTTTCTGGTTAGGATACAAAACTGGCCTCTACCACTGGCATATTCCATATCAAACAGTTCAAACTGACTGGCACTTAAACATTCTTATGTATTTAGCTAGAAAACAGCTCTGAACATCATATAGAAATGTCACAAAGATCTGCTCTGAAAATCAGTATAGCTCAGGAAAAGCATGAACTGACACTAACAATGAGTCCAAAGACCTGTGACTCAGTAGAACCTGTTATGTATGGGTGTGTCTAGACTTGTGTGCTTGCATATACATTGATACATCAATATGATTCAAAACCAGGTACTTGGAGTAAAAGGTCTATTAATAAACCATTTGCAAGTAAAATACAAGGAAGAAATGAGAACAGGACTTTAGTGAAGTCTAGTCAAGACGACTATGCTTGGAACAGAAATTTATAGCAGATTGGTAAATATAAGCAGAAAACTAACTGTGTGGATTAAATTTACATGTAAAGATAAGCTCCTTTCCACTGACTGGGAACTCATGAAGCTAAGTTCTTATTCCTTGACAGTGACTGATTTGCTTCCTAATCAGGAGGATAAAGATGATGTTTTCTTTTGGGACAGAGGTTGTGCAGTTTAGCTATCAAACTCCCCAAACTTGGAATTTGGGGAGCAATGCTAGACATAGCAGATTTCGAAGTAATTAATATATTTCTTAAATAGACTGGAATCACCTTGATAGTACATTTACTTTGTGCCTCTTTTCAAAGGGAGGAGAGGCACTTGGTCCTGAGAAGGCTAGATGCTCTATTATAGGGGGATGCCAGGACAAGGAAACAGGAGAGGGAGGACATTTGAAATGTAAATAAAGAATATATCTAATTAAAAAACAACTTTTCATCGAGCTCTTCTTCAATTTTTTCTTCAGAGACTTGACATTCTTATCATATAGATTTTTTAACTTGCTTGGTTAGAGTGACACCAAGGTATTTTATATTATTTGTGATGATCAGTTGCTTCCCTAATTCCCTTCTCAGTCTGTTTATCCTTTAAGTAGAGGAGGGCCACTGATTTGTTTGAGCGAATTGAATATCCAGCCACTTTGCTGAAGTTTTTTAATCAGCTGTAGGATTCCTCTGTTGGAAATTTGGGGTCACTTAAGTATACTATCATATCATCTGCAAATAGTCATAGTTTGATTTCTTCCTTTCCAATTGGGATCCCTTTGAGTTTCTTTTGTTGTCTAATTGTTCTGGCTAGAACTTCAAATACTACATTGAATAGATACGGTGAGAGTGGGCAGCCTTACCTTATCCCTGACTTTAGTGGGATTGCTTCAAGGGTCTCTACATTTAGTTTGATATTGGCTACTGAATTGCTGTATATTGCTTTTACTATGTTGGAGTATGGGCCTTGAATTCCTGATATTTCCAAGACTTTTATCATGAAGCGGTGTTTAATTTTGTCAAATGATATTTTAGCATCTAATGAAATGATCATGTGATTTTTTTTTCTTTGAGTTTCTTCATATAGTGGGTTACATTGATGGATTTCCATATATTGAACTATCCCTGTATCCTGCGATGAAGCCTACTTAATCATGATGAATGATTGTTTTGAGGTATTCTTGGATTTGATTTGTGAGAATTTTATTGAATATTTTTAATCAGTATTTATGACAGAAATTGGTCTGAAGTTATCTTTCATTGTTGAATCTTTGTGTGGTTTAGGTATCAGTGTAGCTGTGGCTTTACAGAATGAATAAGGTAATGTTCCTTCTGTTTCTATTTTGTAGAATAGTTTGAAGAGTATTGGTATTAAGTCTTCTTTGAAGGTCTGATAGAATTCTGCACTAAACCTGTCTAGTCCCGTGCTTTATTTTGGTTGGGAGAGTTTCAATGACTGCTTCTATTTCTTATGGGGTTATGGAACTGTTTAGATGGTTTATCTGATCTTGATTTAACTTTAGTATTTGGAATATGTTTAGATAAGAAACTGTCCATTTCATCCAGATTTTTCACTTTTGTTGAATATAGGCTTTTGTAGTAGGATTTGATGAATTTTTTGAATTTCCTCAGTTTCTGTTGTAATGTTTGCCCTTTCATTTCAGATTTTATTGATTTAGATAATGTCTCTGTGCCCTCTTGTTAGTCTAGCTAAGGGGTTATCTAACATTTTGATTTTCCAAAAGAACAAAACTCCTAGTTTTGTTGATTGTTTGTATAGTTATTTTGTTTCCACTTGGTAGATTTCAGCCCTGAGTTTGACTATTTCCTGCCCTCTACTCCTCTTGGGTATATTTGCTTCTTTTTCTTCTAGAGGTTACAGATGTGCTGCTAAGCTGCTAGTGTAGTTCTGTCCAGTTTCTTTATGGAGGCACTCAAAGCTGTGTGCTTTCCTCTTAGCACTGCTTTCATTGTGTCCCATAGGTTTGGGTATGTTGTGCCTTCATTTTCATTAAACTATAAAAAAGTCTTTAATTTCTTTCTTTATTTCTTCCCTGACCAAGTTATCATTGAGTAGAGAGTTGTTCAGCTTCCATGTGTATGTGGGCTTTCTGTTGTTTTTGCTGTTAGTGAAGATCAGCCCTATTCTGGGATGATCTGATAGGATGGAAGGGATTATTTCAATCTTGTATCTGTTGAGGTTTCTTTTGAGACTGATTATATGGTTAGTTTTGGAGACAGTACCATGAGGTGCTGAGAAGAAGGTTTATTCTTTTGTTTTAGATGAAATGTTCTTTAGGTGTTTATTAAATCCATTTGGTTCATATTCATTAAATCATTTGGTTCTATTAGTTTCACTGGGTTTCTGTTTTGTTTCTTTTTTTTTTCTGTTTTGTTTCTGTTTCTATGATCTGCCTATTGAAGAGAGTGGGGTGTTGAAGTCTCCCATTATGAATGTGTGCTTTGAGCTTTAGTAAAGTTTTTATGAATGTGGGTGCCCTTGCATTTGGAGCACATAAGTTCAGAATTGAGACTTCTTCTTGTTATTTTTTTCCTTTGAAGAGTATAAAGTGTCTGTCTTCAACATTTTTGATAACTGTGCTTGAAAATCGATATTATTCAATATAAGAATGGTGACTCCAGCTTGTTTCTTGGGACCATTTGCTAGAAAATTATTTTCCAGACATTTTTTTCCTGAGGTAGTGACTGTCTTTGTCACTGAGGTGCATTTCCTTTATGCAGCAAAGGCTGGGTCCTGTTTATGTATACAGTCTGTTAGTCTATGTCTTTTTAATGAAGACTTGAGTCCATTGATGTTTATAAATATTAAAGACCAGTGATTGTTGCTTCCTGTTATTGTAGTTGTTAGAGACAGAATTATGTTTGTGTGGTTATTTTCTGTTTGGTTTGTTGAAAGAACATTAATTGGCTTCTTTTTCTCCGGTGTAGTTTTTCTTCTTGTGTTGGAGTTTTCCATATCATTTGTATTGGAAGACTCAAGGGAGTGTTAACTTACTGGAGAGACCCCCTGAGTGGACTATGTGGAGATGGGAATGGATGCAAAAAGCAAGAGGATTTTTATTTATTATCCTGCATGCTGGGGCTGCCCTGCACATGGAAACAGAACAGCCGCCATTCTGGGCTGCACGCAGGCCTTTAATTCAGTTCTCAGGGCAGCCGCCTTTAGGCACAATGTGATTGGCGGAACAGTGTTACCTTTAAACTAATTGGTTGTTAGGGGATGAGGTAGGTAGCCAAGGGACTCTGGGCCTTTCTTAGCAGCAGGGACCTCCCTGTGGTCTGAAGAATGTAATTTAGCCTCTCTCTTCTTTGAGGGGGAACACTTCATAGAACACTTGCCCTTCTGAGAGGGGCAAGTGTTCCATGACCTTTCCAAAGTTCCTGAGTTAACTCTTTCACTAGTACTCTGTAAGTATCTTTTAAATGTTAGACTGTACTATGACTCATGTAAGACTTGTTTCTAAATAATACTATTTCCATCATTAAAAGTAATACAATACTCAAAAGATGTTCAGAATCAATCATTTCTTACATGTTTATATAGAAATCAGTACAATTTGATGAACTTGGTAAGTTTTAATTTCACAAGTTTGGCTTGATTTATATGAAATTTCTGGGGAAGATTAATGTGGATCATATTAACATTCTGTCTAAACTCCACCCCACAATTTCCTGGCCACAGCCAAATAGGCCTGACCCATTATAAAAGGTGGTGTTGCTTGCCCCCTCCTCTATCTCTTGTCCCACCATCTTTACTTTCTTGCCTCTCCATCTTGCTCCTCCTCCCCCCACCCCATTCTCTTCCTTCCTCTCTCCATGTGGTTATGGTCATGGCCTGGCCAGCCTCTACTTCTCTACTCTCTCCCTCTCTCTGACTTTCTCTGCCTCTACGACGCTCTTAACTCCCCTCACATACCCTGAATAAACTTTATTCTATACTATACCTTTGTGTGGCTGGTCTTTCAGGGGAAGAGATACCTTAGCATGGGTCCACTGAGTCATCACTTTCCCCCATACCTCACCATACCCCCACAGAACATATTCTACCTCTTATCTTTTCACAAGCACATCAGATCATACAAATGTAATCACATTTTACAGAGATTAAATGATAGAAAATGCAATTTGTAAGTGACCACAAGTAAAAGCATAGTCGTCATTGAAATTCTAAAATGGTCAGTCCCCAGTGTCCTATGCTCATTTATGTCCTAGAATATCTGAACAATTTCAAACACATACACAGAGATACACAGATGTACATAAACATAGAAACACATACACAGATACATATGTGAGTCCACCAGTGTAGTGATATCTTTTAACGGTATGTGTCATGGTTTTTTTTTTTTATTGTTTGTTTCTTTTTGGTTTTTTTTTTTTTGTTTGTTTGGATTTTTTTTTGTTCCACTTTATATCTAGATGGAGAAGGGTTCTGAGGAAGGGGCACGTGAGAGTCCTAAAATAAACCAAGTCATGAGTCCAAGTTGTTGGCCTATGTTCTGCTAGAGACACTTTTTCTGCCTGTTTTCTTGGTGTTCTGCTTTCTTTTTCTCTTATCTGCTTTTTCTAGAGAGCTCCTTCTCTTAAGATCTCTCTTTTTATGCTGCTCTTGATAGTTCTCCAAGTGGTTCTCTCTGATAGTCAAAAAAATTCTCTGGACAGCTCATCTCCTGTTCCTGCAGGTCAAAGGCTTAGGCTTTTGCMTACCAGACCAGTGTTTTACTTCAGGTCTCCATTTGATTATCTTAAAAATCAGCATCTAGTGACCCCAGGCCCTCAATTCTTTGGAAACTTCAAGCAGACATTTTCTTTTAACATTTCAAAAGGACTCAGCAGTCTTCTGGCCTCTGTTAAGCACCATTGTTAAACTAAACTAGCTGGGCGGGGCCCTGTCCTGAAATTACCATTTCTACCAAACCTGGGCCTAACTTTGAGTCCCAGGTTGACATTGAGTTCATGAATCTGCCTGCCTTTGTATTCACCTGCCTTTGTATCTTTCTGAGTAGCTGCCTTTGTTCCTTTAGGTTTGTGAAGCTTCTCATATAATTCGTATTTCACCCTTATGTTTTGCATCATTGAGAATTATATATTTTCAAACTCATGTTTTTATGAATTCTTTTCCACAGCCTTAAGGGCTCTCCCAGCATTTACCATTTTACTAAGATATTAGCCCCACCTGTTGTCTGATTGCCTCACAGTTACTTATGTTAACAGCGAGGACATTCCTTAAAGAAGGAATGTAAAATATGTACATTATTATACAAATAAGCCTTATGCCTGGGACCACCACCCCTGTAGGCCCACATCACCTGGCCCTGTCCCAGGATCCAGAACCAAGTCATTCGGTAATAATTAAATGGCAAAACAGGTAATGAGATACCAAAAGTTATTAAAAGATTAACCTACCCTAACCTGTGTGTAGCAACGACTAGACGACATTCATACTTCTTAGGATCTTACATTTTCTGCGAGAATAAAAATAATTAATGTAACTTCTCCACATGTTTACATTTTGTTTTGTAAGAATAATAGAAATGTGTGGAGCTGTAGACTTGACGCAGTGGTTAAGAGCATTGCCTGTCTTCTGGAGGATGTGTATTTGATTCTGAGCACACTTCTATAGATGTTCAACTACCAGCGTGTAAGTCCAGTCCTAGATCTGATGTCCTCATTCGGCACTGCAGACACTTTTCATATGTGTTCATTATGCATTCAGGTAAAACACACATACACATAAAGCCAAATTAATTAATTACAAATATTTTTAAAGAATAAAAGAAGTGTGAATGTTTTCTTTAAACAGGAAAGATGATGAATACAAACAGTGTACACAACACATGTTATAAACTAGTCGTCAAAAATGAAAGAAATTAGATGACAAACAGAAATTATTAACATTAATTGAAATGTTGAGAAAATGCTCAGAGAAGGGAAAATTGGCATAGGAAGGTTTTTCAGGTATTTTAAATGAAGGAGTATTTCAGAATATATTTATTTTGCCAAGTAGGAATTAATATTTAAAATCTCTATTTCAAACATAAGCACTACTTATGGCATTAAAGTATGTGTAATACACAGAATAATAGTATTTCTCAAGATTGACTGGTTTTCAACTGGACTAAACATAGATTATGTATTTACTACATAAAATATTATAAAATGCAAATATAGACACATCTATTCTTTCAGATTTAAATGGCTTATGTGACATAATTAATGTTCAACTTAATAGGCATTACTTTTAGTATTTTAATGGAAAATAATATAGTTCTGCTCTTTGAATGTTCGTAAAATAATTATTCTCCCTTTGCTTTCAGACAAAATATTAATCTTTTTAAGTTTATTTACAGCTAATTCATCAAAGTGTAAACATTTTAGGAAATTAAAACAAGATAAATATAAAAATATGTTGCTAATGTTTCCATAACTGAAACAAAGCAAAATCCAAGCAATTTTATGCCTAATATAGATAAAATTATCATTTTATATATGTTCTAATTTTATTGGTTGACTTTGGCCTCATGGAGAATATATGTGTTATAAACAGGAGCAGACTTTAGTGTTTTTAAATTGTCAACATTTTATTATTTATATGTGAGTGTTTTGCCTGTATGCATGTATGTACACCACATGAGCACAGTATTGCCAGATTTCAGAAAATTTTACGCTGCCCTGTTAGTGCTAGAGATAAAATCTAGGTCCTCTAGGACAGCAGCCAATGCTCTTACCCTCTGAGAAGTCATTCCAGGCACCAACTTATTAAAAAGACAAAAGTTTATATTTATTTTCCTTGATTTCTATTTGTACAAATGATTTCTTTCCATGTTTTTATGTGTACCATGTGTGTGAGAGACATATGGAAGACAACATAAGACAATTTTAAAAGCCCTTGGAAATAATTAAAGGGTATTGTGAGCCACCACAAGTGCTGGAAATCAAACCCAGGTCCTCTGTAAAAGCAAAGTATTCTAGAATACTAAGACATCATCTCTCCAGTTCCTCTTCATTCTTTAAGGAAATTACTTAATAAGCCTTCAGACACTAAATCGGCAATTATAGTTATGAAAACTCAGTACAGTCCAATTACAGGATTTTTGTTTTGTGTTTTCTGTCAGAGTCACTAAATCAAAATTGATGTCAGTTTTATTTTATACAAACGTCCTTCCACCTACATGTGAACTCTAATCTTTGTTTTATTCAGGTTTAGGTGGCAAAAAATATTTAGAGACAAAGTCATGAAGGTGGAAAGAAACTTTTGTGCTCTTGCTTGACTCATGATCTTTATTTGAGTGGTAAATGGACATGGTTTCTCCATTGGATTCATGACTTCATAAAAATTTCAGCATAATCTTAAATATTCTTTTCCCCTACTTTTAATGCCATGAGTTTATATTTCTTCTTGAAAATAAAACTCTAAAGTTTTTACTCCTTACGTCCACACGGTCAGCATTTTCTTGGCACTCATATGTAAGGTGGGGTTACATAAACTGAGGAGGTTTGCAGGTGCATTGAATAAGCAGGTGAGAAGTTTGGTAGCTTATATGCTCTTCCAGAACCTCTAAACAAAACTCATTTCATTCCTTTTAAATGAAGTACTGGTAAACCTATATTGAAAAATTGCTATTGCTCATAAATCTATTCAGTTTGAGGGATCTCTAGTTATTCAGATGTCTGGATTGGCAGATTTTTATTTGTTTTTCTGTAGAATCAAGGAACATCTCTGGTGACTGTCTTGTCTCAGTGGAAATACTGCTATTTTTATTTGTGCTTTCTTATCTATAATAAAATGCCTTGGTCTCTTCAACTATAGACTTGTATATTTGGGATTAAATTTGTTGTCTGTGATAGACTCACCAAATTGGTACATTACAACAATATTTCTTGTTGACTGACAGTGTCAATCTGAGTCCAGTAGCTGTTGTTTCTAAATTTGATGTTAAGTAATGCCAAAAGAAAATGGTATCCACAGGAGACTTATGTACAACACAAGCAGAAGACTCTTTATTAAGCTCATGTGTTTTTCTAATATCTATTATTTTCTATAATTTATTAGTTTCAATGTTTATACTGCAAGACATGTTCAATGTTTATGTTAAATTGTAGTATATCCAGAAATGTGATGAATTACTAGAAACATTTTGTATAAATCTTGATTTTTTGTGTGTGTGTTTGTGACAGTTTCAGAATAGCATGAGAAAACTGAGTGCAGTCTATTGTATCTAAATGTAGGATTCTGTAGAGCCTAAGATTTCATTTTATTATCTTTTAAACTTATCTTACTTTCCTCCAGAAATCAAAAATCTCAACGTATGATAAAATGTGGGCGTTTATGAGCAGCAGGAGACAGTCTGTGCTTGTCAAAAGCAATGAGGAAGGGATCCAACGAGTCCTCACCTCGGATTATGCTTTCTTAATGGAGTCAACAACCATCGAGTTTGTTACCCAGCGGAACTGTAACCTCACGCAGATTGGAGGCCTTATAGACTCCAAAGGCTACGGCGTTGGCACTCCCATGGGTAGGTTACGTGGCAGCCACTCTATATTTACTCATTAATCTTAATTGTTATGAGAAGAGTGGAAAGCAGGGACTATACATAGGTCCCAGAAAATCCGTTACCCAGTGCATGTTAGCAACTCCTTTTAATCTATAAGAGCAGGTTAAAAGTTTGGACATGACTAGAGACTGGAAGAGGAAAAGAGTATGATCAAAATACATTGTATGAATATTTTAATGAATTGGACATTTGCTTCCAAAGGAACAATCAAAAGAAAAATTAGGTTATATCAGATATCTTGCAGATATTTTTACTGTACATAAATTAAAACTTCTCCAACACCCTCATGTAAGAAATATTTAATTCTCAAACTTATCATTGTTATTTTTTGAGACATAGAATCAGTCAGCAACCCTGACTTACCTTAAACCCGCTATGTGAGGCATTCTAATTTCAAACTTGCAGGTTATACTTGTGCCTCAGTTTCCCAAATGAGCAAATGAGGAATATTGCAAATACAGGTACAACTCAAAAGTCACCTTGCCTGGCTTTCAAATCTTTTTTGTTTTATGGATGAATTAAATGTTGCAAATTTTGGAGATTTTTTCAGGTTTGAAGCTTACAGTTATCTAAAAAAGAAAGCCATCATTTGTTCTTCCAGGTCGTTTCACTCAAAGGAAGTTATTAGTAGTAGAATATTTAACAGTGACATATCTAGAATATTTGACACCCAGATTTAACCGTATTTAACATTTCTCTTTTTATATGTTAAAATTATTTTTAGTCATAATAATAAAGTTAAATAAAAATCATTTAAGATGTCATGATTTTGCAATATTGCAGATATTCCTGAGTCTTTATGGAGGATTATTTTAGTCAATCCTGGAAAAGTCTGTAAGATAACACCTCAAAATGTGTTTGAAAATGATAATTATAATATAAAAATATATTTTAGGAAAACTCAACAAGAATTTTATATTGTATATGCCCAAATTTAATAAACACAAATAAATAATTGAAACATCAATAAATAAATGAAATATGATAGCCTATGTGTACATGTAACTGAAAAAAAAAACTGGCTCCTTAAAGATTCTCCTATCTTAATCCTTAGAACCTACCAAGAAGTATCTTAAAAAGAAAAAATTACCTTGCAGATATAATTAAATTCAATTTATTAAAATGGAAAAATTAACCTGGTTTATGATGTGGGTTTATATGTAATCACAGTGCAGTTAGAAAGGCAGACAGGGGCTGGAATTATATTCGAAACATGAAACGGAAGATAGGTAAGGGGTTCAGAAAAGAAAATGGGAACAGAAAGGAAAGAGAGATAAAGTATCACCTGCTGGTATTAAAAATGGTCTCAGGTTCCAAACTGAAAATGACCTTTAGAGGTTCTGAAAGTCAAGGAAAGAAATTGATGACAACGAGGAATTCATGACTTCCTATTTTATACCTCAGCTACAAGTATGGTTTCGTGGATTATTTATTCTTTTTCAGTTATTAGTAAACACAACGACACAATGAAATAAGGTTTCAGGCAGAATCAGATCCAGAATTCTCAAATAGTTATTTGGTTTCTTATCATAATCACATTGAAGACTACTATTATTGTATAGTTTAAAATCTTATTTATGCATAAGCTAACAGCAGAAAATTTAAAGGAATATATTTAGTTATGAAATAAAAGGTATTCTTTCTTTTGTCTTAGGGAATTAGAGATAAATCCACAGAGCAGAATATAATACAGGCTTAGGTTTATGGAAAACTTAGAGCTCCTCCAGGAATTCCCTAGGAGTCTGACTTATATCTTTAGCAGCTCTAATCTTCAATGACAGTGTTTTATTCTACAGTAATCAGAGAAAGAGCTTTCATTTTTACTTCCATTTAGTTATTTTCTCCTCTTTAATTACTTAGATTTTAGATATTGTCATGGAGTCACATGTATCTGGGGAAGTAAATTAACAAATAAAATAGTATAACTTTTTTGAAATGGGAAATTGGAAACAGGTCTGAGAAATTAGATTTTGCCTTCCCCTGAATTCATTTTTGCCTTTTACAAAGATGCAATCCTGCCAGACTTCTCTCTGTGCTTCATTTGGGGCCTCCTACTCCGTTCATCACCCTTAGTGTGATGATTACTGCCCAAAGTGGGCTGGGAACATGCAGAGTGGCTTGGAGAAAAGCTATTTAATTAGGGCAGCTCTGTTTACACAAATACCTTAGTGGGGATGTGAAGGCAAAGCTAAATAAGCACAAGCTGGTTTAATTAAGTGTGTGGTGGTGTTAAATCCCTGTCACTGTTTCCCTGACAGCAGCAATGTTATTTTAATGTGACATTTACTGTGTGGTACATGTTGGATGTTGCAGATATTTTTACTTATATTAAGTTAACTGAATTTCCTAGCTCATTCAAGAGAATATTGTAGAAAAACTCTTAGGTGAAAAATCGATAGGCAAATGACGGCAGTTTTCTTACGGAATAGTTAGAACATGTGAGCAGCTATAATCTTGCCTCTTAATACACCATAATGCGCTTGAAAAAACAGAGAGCATTTGAGCATTTCTGTGTTTTTATTTATTTAGTTTTGGTTGTTTTCAAGACAGGGTTTCTCTGTTTAGCCCTGRCTGTCTGGGAACTCACTCTGTAGACAAGGCTGACCTCGAACTGAGAAATCCACCTGCCTCTGCTTCCCAATTGTTGGGATTATAGGCATATGCTACCACTGCCTGCAGCATTTCTCTTTAATGGAACTTTTTCCCCCTGTACTAGAGCCATTCAGTTTCTCCTTTGGGACAATTGAGTGCTTATTACACTTTGAAGACCAGGATTGTGAGCTGGTAGAAATTCAGTACTTTGTAAGTTAGAATTATTGTGCTTTGCTTTGTTGGGTATACTTTGGTATAAATATTGTAAATGGACTAGAGGGACTCATTACTATTATGTTTTACAATAATGAGCTAGTGGCATGTTCCTTCTATTTGCAAATTGTCTTACCACTTCCACTGTATGTGTAATGTGAGACCCCAAGGTAAGCATTTGGACACCTGTGTTTATAGCTCTGCATGTTGTCCATGATGTCAGAAGACTCTGTGGTCTGGGTGGTTCCCCTTTTGCAAGCATATTTAAATCAACAATAAATTCTAAATAATTAGTTAAATAGCTTCACAATCAATAGATAGTTTCTGTCAGTACTAAATTAGTAGTGAAATCAAGGGAAACATAGGAGGCCCAGCCATACTCTCTCCTGAAGCAGTTGATGACTTCCTTCTTCCTAGACTCAGGACAAACCAAGATTTCTGACTTCAAGACAGAAAAGAATTTCAAGGTTAGTTTATGTGAAGCAGAGCTGAGTATTAATAAGGATATTATAAAATTATTTTTAATTTATATGTAAAATATTTTTGTCATATTCTCCCTGCTACACTACTTTTCTCAGATCCATTCCACCTCGAAACTTCATATTCTTCCTCTCTTAGAAAACAAACARAAAGTACACACCACACAAAAGGAAATCAGAGTCCCTGTGATGTAGGCCACCTATGCTTGAGCTTGTGTGCTCTGACACTTCATTGTTGAAAATGGAGTTTCCCTCTCTCAAGAGCCATCAATTACAAATAGCTAATTGCTGATAGGTGTGGGGAGGAATTTCTATATACTTTCCTTTCTGTGCGCTGGGATTTTGTTTGGGTTTAACATGTGTAGCTATGTGCACACTGTGTTATATAAAATTAATCATGAGGTTTTAAAGAAGGAATGAGGCACTTGGGAGAAAAGTAACACGTTCCAAGCACCAAGTGTGTGAACTTCTCAGAGACTGGCAACTCATTGACTTAAGAGTCATATAATGGTTGTTGCCCAAGCCTATAATCTCAGTACTTAGTAGGCAGAGGCAGAGCAATCTCTAGGAATTCCAGGTTATGTAGGTAGTTTTTTATGCCAGGACTGCATGGTAAGATTCTTTTTGTCTTTTAATTTTATTTATTTATTTTATTCTTTAATCCTTTTTTTTTTTTTTTTTTTTTTTTTTTACAGTCTAGACATCATCACCTTCCTAGACTTTCCCCTGACTCCTCCCCATCCCATATCTCTCCCCACACCCGGGCTCCAAGAAGATATCCCCACCCCACTCCCACCCCACCAGAACTCCCCACTCCTTGGGACCTTGAGGTCCTCAAGTCTCTTGAGGGTTAGGTGTATCTTCTCTGACTGAGTCCAGACCTAGCAGTCCTCTGCTGTACATGTGTTGGGGGCTTCATATCAGCTGGTGTGTGCTGACTGGTTGGTGGCTCAGTGTCTGAGAGATATTGGGGGTCCAGGTCTGTTGAGACTGCTAGTCTTCCTATGGGACCACCCTCCTCTGGGACAGAGGGAGGAAGGGACCTGGATAGGAAGGAGGACAGAGAGGGGAAGAGGGAAACATGATCAGGTATTGGTCAGGGAAAAGGACTGAAACCCGAGGGCCAGCAGAATAAATGGAAACAGGCAATCCTGGTAGATTCTTTCTCAAAAACCAAACAACAAAAATAACAACAGCAATAATCAAACATTTATTTTTTTAAGAAAGCATTTTATATATCTACCTAGAAAGCTTTGGATCTACCTATCTAGAAGGTCAATGAAAGGAATGAGAACCCAAGGGTCTTGGTGTAGAATGCTGCTGCTGTGATGAAACAGCATGGACAGACATAGTTGGGGAGGAGAGGGTATGCAGCGTACACTTCCACATCATAGTCCATTACTGAAGGAAGTGAGGGCGGGACTCAGCTGGGCTATGAGTCTAGATACAGGAGCTGATGCAGAGGTTATGGAGGACTGCTGCTTACTGGTTGTTCCTCACGTCTTGCTCATCATGCTTTCTTATGGAAGCCTAGGTGACCAGTTCAGAGCTAGCCCCATCCACAAAGGTTGGGTCATCCCATATCAATCATTAATTAAGAAAACATACTACAGGCTTTCCTACAGCTCCATCTTATGGAGGCATTTTCTGAGTCGAGGCCACCTCCTCTCTGATGATTCCAGTTTGTATCAAGTTGTCATAAAATGAGCCAGCACATTAATGATGCAATATTCACATAAGGCTGGTTGATTGCCACTTTAACATTTCTACATATGAAAGGAATATTGTCTCCATATTGGCAACTTTACTTTCACGGTAAATGTTGTCAGGAAACTGGAGTTTTTGATTCCCAGCTGGCTCAGACAAAACTCCAGAGTAGGAGTACCTGTACCATCCGAAAGACTTAGAATTGTTGCTGTCTTTTTCTGCCATAACATCACAGTTGAGGATTTTTTTTTTGTTTGTTTTTTTTGTTTTTGTTTTTCGAGACAGGGTTTCTCTGTATAGCCCTGGCTGTCCTGGCACTCACTCTGTAGACCAGGCTGGCCTCGAACTCAGAAATCCACCTGCCTCTGCCTCCCAAGTGCTGGGATTACAGGTGTGCGCCACCACCGCCCGGCC
>BDUI01000136.1:446032-458940 GCA_002335545.1 Apodemus speciosus
CTTCTAATATTTGATTTGACCATTTAGAATGACATAAAAATATTTTACGTACTTCAATAAATAGTTTACTAGTAGGTGTATTTTATTTTTAATTTAATTTTGCCTTATATTTTTATACATTGATTGTACATGTTGCCTGAGAGTCCAGTAACTATTAAATTTAAATAAATATTCTAAACACTGTTGCCTATCTCTGACAATGCTCATTTTTATTAGGGTCATAAATATCTCCTTACAAAACTCATAGCTGAAGGGAAATGCTTAACAAACACAATGTTGATTCTCAGAGATGAAAAGATATTTCAGTAGTTAAGACTACTTGTTTGCCTTGAAGTGGACCTGGGTTTAGTTCTCAGCACCTACATGATTACTCACTATCATTGACTTTTAAAAGGATCCAATAACTTCTGTTTTTCGTGAACACCAAGAATGTAGTACACAGACTTATGTACATAAAAAATACCCACACATAAAAAGTAACCACAAAAAAAAATGGAAGAATTTTGACTCCCCTTTAACTTTGTTGACAGGTTTTGAAAGCACATTTGTAAGAAGTTAAAATTTTATAAAATTATTTCTACTATAATAATGTCCCTTAACTCAAGCATAAAAATCACATTTAGCTATACCTACATTGCTTTTCTTTCAAGAGAAGAGATAATTCTGTCTTATTGTGCTTTTTAGCAAGAATAGTAGAATAACTGTTTGACATTTATTTGGTTTATATAAGGAAAATGCATTTCATTGTGAAGTAAATAAATTCGGTACACGTTGTTTTATTGTATACCCTGTATATAAATTACTGAGTTTCTGGAAATAAAAATATACAATGGTGCTGAAATGTTAACTTTATCATTTTTACATGAAATGAATATATTCAACATATCTGAAAACTAAAAACTAAAAGTGCATGCTCAGGCATAAGAATAATAGTATTTGGAGCTGGAGAGATGGCTCAGTGGTCAAGAGCATAAACTGCACTTCCAGAGTTCTTGAGTTCAATTGTCAGCACTCACATGGTGGCTCACAATCATCTGTAATGGGGTCTGAAGCCTTCTTCTGGTGTGTCTGAAGACAGCTACAGTGTACTCACATACATAAAATAAATAAATAAATCTTAAAAATTATGCTATATGCATTCTGACTTGAATACATGTATGTGTTGACTTCCCCGATGTGTTTGGAGTATATAGTATCTTATGAGAGACCGTTGTTCTAGTCATGCTCTACCTAAGTCAATGTATTTGTTGCTAAGGGAATACTGACCAGTCTCAAACAAGAAATTCCTGTTATATTTTTCCAGTAAATAAAAACAAAATGTTTGTGGGTGCATAGAAAATTTTATTTATAGATTTTAAAATATTTATGAGATGGCTGTAAATATAAGGGGGAGAGGTCCAAGAAAAGCCAACTGCTCAGTTTGATATATGTTAAGAGGAAGTTGGAGTTATTTAGTTTACATTGTCAGGACAAAAGATCTTGAGTTTTTAACATGAAAACACATTTCAAGCTGAGTGAATTAAATTTTAATGAAATCAAAAACTATAAACAAGCTGTTTTGATATCTTATATAAATTACTTTCAGAATTTTGAAGTATTGATGTAAGAGAAGTAATGCTTTTTAAAGAATTTTCATATCGAACAAAGTCTAGCAATGTAGAAATTGTTCACAAAGATTTTATTACTGCATTTACATTTTGCAAGTGATACCTAAAAATRCAAATATTTATATTTATATTTTATTAATTAATTAATTAACTTGATATCTCTATCTTAGTTACTCCTCTCAGTCTTTCCCTGTCACCTCACCTACTGGCTATCATCCCTTCCTCCCTTTCTCCTCAGAAAAGGCTCAGAGAAAGGGAGATTTCCCATGGATACTAACTTGTCTTGGCATACTAAGTTGTAGTAGGTCTACTGTGGACAGGCAAGGCAGCCCAGTTTGGGAAAAGGGATCCGAAGACAGACTAAACACCTACATTTGGTGAAACATATTCAACTGAATTAAACATTTCAAAAGTTAGAAGTTCTAGGATGATGCAATAGAAGATAGTTTAGCAGTAAAGTGTAAAGATCTTTAGAATTCAAGCTAAAATTGCGAGTAAAACTGAAAAAATGATTCATTTGAAGTCATTTTTAGGTCACTGTCGAGAAGTAAGGTATTCTTTTGTTTACCCAATAATATGCATAAGAACTAATAGATCATTTTTAAAACTGTCTTTTATGTAAGCACCAATTATGTCAAAACAGGACACCTGCCTTCATGTTCCTCTCTTATCTTCCAAATCAGTTAATCTATTCCTGTCAGTTGATAATAATAACCCATTTTCTTTACCACTATAAAGTATATTTTTTTTCTATATTCTCTGTTTACATTCCAAATGATTTTCCCTTTCCTGGTTCCCCCTCCCCATAAGTCCCATAAGCCCTTTTCCCTCTGCCCGTTCCCCAATCAACCCCTCCCACTTCTCTGTTCTGGCAATCCCCTACAATGCTGCATCAAGCCTTTCCAGGACCCAGGCCATCTCCTTCCTTCTTCTTGGGAATGATTTGAAATGTGGGTTATGTCTTGGGTATTTAGAGTTTCTGGGCTAATATCCACTTATCAGTGACTGCATTCCATGTGTGTGTTCTTTTGTGAATGAGTTACCTCACTTAGGATGATATTTTCCACTTCCAACCATTTGCCTAAGAATTTCATGAATTCATTGTTTTTAATTACGGACTAGTATTCTATTGTATAAATATACCACATTTTCTGCACCATTCCTCCATTGAGGGACATCTGGTTTCTTTCCAGCTTCTGGCTGCTATGAACATAGTGGAGCATGCGTCCATATTGCATGCCAGGGAATCCTCTGGGTATATGCCCAGGAGTGGTATAGCAAGGTCCTCTGGAAATGTCATGCCCAGTTTTCTGAGGAACCACCAGACTGATTTCCAAAGTGGTTGTACCAGCTTGCAATCCCACCAGCAGTGGAGAAGTGTTCCTCTTTCTCCACATTCTTGCCAACACCTGCTGTCTCCTGAGTTTTTAATTTTAGCTATTCTGACTGGTGTGAGGTGAAATCTCAGGGTTGTTTTGATTTGCATTTCTCTAATGACTAATAATGTTGAACATTTCTTAAGGTGCTTCTCAGCCATCCGAAGTTCTTCAGGTGAAAATTCTTTGTTTAGCTCTGTATCCCAATTTTAATAGGATTATTTGGTTCTCCAGGGTCTAACTTCTTGAGTTATTTGTACATATTGGATATTAGCCCTCTGTAGATAAAAAATATATTCTAAAATTAAGACTGGACCTTGATAAATAATTATTCTATCTTATTTTTATAAGTGGCTTTTGAGGTTTTAAAGCATGGTTCCCCCTTTAGATTAGAAAACCAAACCAAAACAAAACAATGCCAAGACCTTAGAACTTATTATTGGCAGAGAGGAAATGTGCATCTTCAGAGTTAGTAATACATTCCATAACCAGAGGGGGCTGGCCTGACACTGTTTAAATAATGACCTTCTCTAGAAAATGCAATTTAAAATACATATTCACATATATTCATATATATTCATATATATATATTTGAGATTATAAGATAATTACATTTCTCCCTTTCCTTTCCCTGCTCCAAATCATCCCAGATTCCCATTACTTTCTTTCAAATTCATGGTGTTTATTTTTCATTAATTGACATTATATAAATACATGCATTTAATGGTTTCTATTTCAAAATATTTTCCTTTATTTTATTTATGTGTGTATATATGAACCCATGAATGTGAATACAGGTATTCTTGGAAGTCAGACATTTGACCACCTTATGTGGGTCCTGGGAACTGAATTCAGGTCCTCTTCAAGATCAGGAACCACTCTTAGCTGCTGAATAATCTCAATAGATTATTGTTGATCTGTTTCTTGATTGTTCTTTTCCCCTGAAGTTGTATTTAGAACATTTATATGTCAGATTGTTATACTGGAAAACACATTCAAGTCTTTGATAACACTCTCATTTTAATTATTTCTGTCACCAATGTTTTAAGGACTGACTGGTTTTATAATTTAAAAATTTACAAGCAGAAATCACATTTGTAACTGGGTTTATGATTTCTTAGACTGACCTTATTGCAAAAAAAAAAGAATCAATATACAGCATTATAAACTTGTAAATAAAATGTTTTAAAGGGTGTGATCTGAAAGCCTGTCATTTCTTACATATATGCAAAGAAAGACCCCTACATTAAGAATGATTTCACTCAAGTAGAAGCTAAAATTATTGATTAAATAAGAGCTAAGGGTAGAAGGCAGTTTTCAGAAGCTGGGCAGTCTCTTTAGGCTAGGGACTGGTAGGAGATGATTGAACAGTGGCTGTCAGGTTATGCTTAAATAAATATAAGGAGGTCTGGTGTCTCCCAATTTTTATGTACAGTTGTTGATGTTGTTTAAAGGTTAATGGTTTTACATTTAAAATGATCATACTTAGTAAGAATCAAGCTTTCTCATTTAGCTGCAATGTAAAAGTCATCTGTGTTTTAATATCATTGTTAACAATGATAAAGTTGGCACACCTATCTACTTCAGTTTTATAACAGAAGCTTCCTGAGCCCGCCTCCTGGTTGTGTGAATGGGACTATTATTAGCAGGAATGTGATGATCAACACTTTTCTTCTTAAAAAGCATCCATTGCTGTATTGACTAAAAAGCTTCCATAGTTTTTCGCTTTTATTTAATGGTTGTACAAGTTTAAGAAAAGAAAATGTAACAATGTGGAGTAGTGGTGTACTTTTATCAGTCTGATTATATTTTAAAAAATTCGTATAAAATGGGTAAATTTTGTTTGAAGTAAAAAAATGCTGAGAATACTTCATATTTATTATTGTAATTATCAATATGCTTATTATAAAACAACCCAGGCTGATTGTAGTATGCTATATTGTTTAATGTCCTGATAGTTATTTTTTATTTTTATATATTTTTTGTTTGATTTATAACTACAGTATGCAAGAACTAATGATTACTAAGAAGAAAAATTAGGTAAATGTTCAGTTGGCCATGAACTCTTGAAGAAGGAGGCTACCTGAATATTTCAGGATTTGCAGATCTCTGATACTATTGATGTGTCAACCCGAGATCTACAACTTATTGTCAAAGCTTGGTTTTATTTTCTCTAAAATTACAGCAGTTATTAAAAAAAAAGATGTGCAAATTTTCCTCTGAAAAAGCTTTAGTAAATATTCAAACATTTTCAAAAAGTTGGAATAGCACTAAATTTTAAGATCAAAGTTAAAATAATCTTTAAACATCATTGTTTTAGCCAGTAATTTATACCCTTAGTGGCATCTCAGTTATGTTATGTTATGTTATGTTATGTTATATCTTAGGTCAATTAATTTGTGGTATATAAGATAATAGGTGTTTGATATATCCTTAAGGGCTGCCAATTATAGTCAGATAAATTAGAGGAAATTTTGACTTGGGTACATTAAATGACATTTATTTTTTTTACAACACCAAGATTTCTAAAATTATTATATAGCATTTACATGATTTATTACACTTTATCTTTTTTTATTAAGTTATTACTTAATGTGATATAATTTCTTGTTACTGACCTTAATGACCATTTTGACTGTATATGACTCTCCATTCTTGAGTAAATGCCTAATAAAACCAGAAAATAACTGGAAAATATCACTGTATAAGTTGTCTATCTGTAATGTGCCATTAAATTGTTTAAATGACAAACACACAAAAAACCCATTTTGACCAATATTCAGCATTTCATAGATGCTTGAAAATATTTCTATAGATGTTCAGTCCTTTTAGGCAAAATGATTATAAAAACTTTTCAATGAAAAGTAGGATGATGCTTAGTTACATTATTACTTTTAAGAAATAGGACAGCAAGTCAAATAAAATATGTTTTGTTAGTAAAATATGTCATAAGATTATTCTTGCTCAGAGGGCAAATACATGTTTTTAATGAGGATTAATAAACTTTAATTTGAAAACTAAAAACTAATTCCTTTTTATCAGTTTCTGGTTTTAACAGAGTAAACTTCAAATATGTCTGTGTGCTATATGGAACATATTTACAGGTATATCAAAGCCGTCTTCATTTCCAGGCATGTATTTCCATGTGTAAATAGCAGGTTGCCTCATTCAATGTAGTGAATTGTATGAAGAGTTTTACTTATTTTAATGTAGTTATACATGCTAACAGCTCAAAGACTTAAATTTTTATTTTCAGGAATCTTCTATTTGGTTAGTGCCACCATATCATCCAGACACTGTTTAGTAAACTTTTGAAACTTTCTAAAAGAGGTTTTTAATGATGGTTAGTATCCTTGTGACTTACTTTTCCTTTTTGTAGTCTGTTACCTTAATGTGGAGAAACATTTTTACTGTTGTTTTCACTGTAAGGAACTACCCACACTGAAGAACACACCGCATGGGTTCATCCCCAACAAAGGGCTCAAAGGCAAGGTCCTCTTCTGTCCCTCTGCCTTACTCCTCTTCTCCCTCTCGACTTCCACTCATCCTTCTCTTCATGTCATTCTTTCTATTGCTTTCTTAGTGACGATATAGGAAAGTCATATTAAGTTCACATGAGTATTTTAGAGACATTTCAAATTAAAATAAGAAAAAAATCCATATTTAGAACTGTCTCTCGTGAATGATATGAAATTAAAACTATATTTAAATATCCCCATATTTTTTTCAGCACAGAATAAAAAAAATAATGGCTTATATAAACTGTGATTTTTACTGGAAACAGAGATCTATTTGGAGAATTTGTAATTTGGAACTGAGGTAGATAAGAGCAGGTCAAAATGTCAAGAAAATAATAAAAATTAATCAGAAATATAGTACCAAATTTATGGTAAGCAGACATTGGAATGAGAAAAAAGAGAAGAAAACCTTTTATCTCACAGTGAATTTATTCATAAACAAAATTATCTTTCTGGTAATAGCATGCTGATAGGTAAAGAAAGTAATGGCAAATTTCTGCTCATTCAGAAAGAAAATAAAAAATAGTTATTTGAAATTATATAATAAATACAACAGATTGATTAAAAGTTATTTGATAAAAATTTTTTCTATTTCACATGTGACTTGCATTGGAAATGAGGGTTATAGTTTAATTAAGGTTAATTAATTAAGATTATTTAATGAGAGATAAAATAAATATTGGACATTTAATTGAAGCAAGAATTTATTTATGCTTTATATTAACATAAATTTGATACTATATGACATTACTTCAAAAATTTTCATATGCAAATATATAGTCAGAAGCAAGCACTAGAAAGGGTTAAATATTATATATAAGATAGAATCTTTTCTAGTAGAAGTTATATGCACAGTGATGTTTTTCCCATGAAAACATGCTACTTAGCCTAGTTTTTAATATAAAAATTAATGTTTCTACTTTATTATAAAACTTATCAAATAGGCTGAGGTTAAGATGGCAAATGGTGTTAAACATTAGTTGATATTTAGGAAATCTGTATTAAATAAAGCCATATTTCAAACAATTTAAATTCATTCACATTTTAAACCATTTTAAAATGTCAATGGGATCAACTTCTAACCTTGTTATAAGAACTGTATTATATTAATTGATTCTTCTATTAAATGTTTCAACAGAGAGTCAAGACTATCTTACCTCAAGACAATGTATTCCTTCCCCTTTTGGAATCAGATTTTTCCATTTCTACCGTGTTGTCATCATCACCATCTTCATCATCATTATCATCATGTTGTTAATAAGTACATCTAATAGAAGGTATTAAGCAATAAGCAACACCATTCCAATGTACCAGCTGGCAGTGGCATATAGAGTTTTGAATTAAAATATGTCATGAATTTCAAAAGCTATAATTTAACACACAGTAAATAATACCAAGCAATAGTTCTGTCGTATGAGGGGAAATCATTTCTAGTATTTAATCTTCACCTATTACAAGTGCTACTACATTAATTGTTTTACTTATCCAAAGTTGTTAACATCTTAAAGTTTCCTATTGTATTTTATGAAGCTTCTAAAGTGCAAGCAAACCTTATACAATTCATTTAGAAGCACTGTTAAATAACAAAGGCACTGGAGTCATATGTAGTTATGGTTAACTACGTTGTGTTTGAAGAGCATAAATATGCACAAGCAACAAGAGCTCAGTATTTTCTCACTTCAGTGAGAGTGTCACACTGAAAATCCAGAGGCTAGAGAGAAAAGAATAAAAATGAGGGAATAAAACAAAACTGAATAAAGATAATATAGGCTCTGGAAGGAGTTTTCTGAATGAAACCTTAATTTTATGTAAGGCAATAAATAAGCTAGATCCATTAAGGTTTAAAGTACTCAGCACAGCATGTACAAGAACAAGGAAAATTCAGAAAGGATGAGATGGACACCCAAGCAGAGAGTGGTGTGTGAAGAGAAGGATCAGAGTGCAGAAAAATGCCAGGAACATAGGTCATGACAAGGAGACTGACTCAGAGAATTCTTCATGAAAGAAACAGGAAGAAAAAATTTGAGCTGTTTCTTATGTAATGAAAAACATTGATATCAGAGAATTCTTCATGAAACAGGAAAAAAAGATTTGAACTGTTCCTTATGTGATGAAAAACACTGATATTAAAGACCTCTGTTGTTCTACTAACTTTACCTGTAAGATTTCAAGAGAAGAGAAACAGGCCATAGAGGGTACTAGACAGTGAGGACATGGCAATGAAGTAATTAAAAGGTTTTAGTACTATGTCTAAATCACCAAACTATAGACAGGCTCTTTTACTGTGTGTGAGCAGTTGCAATTTGCATTCTTTCTTGAGTTATTTTATACCAACACACTAAGATCTAATAATTGGTAATAACAGTTTGAGTGCCACAAACGATTATACACTCAACAATGAATAACTCAATAGTATGACTCAAAATACCTATTTTTATCTCATCATTTTTCATATCATTTTTAGAGGAGTAAATATTCATTAATATCTAACTTTGGATGTTGTGTACATTTTTGGGTTTTGTATAGAAGATTCTAATTATAGTCTCATCCCATCTGAACTTTCATCTAAAGTATGTAGTTGGATCAGGGATCTGCTCTCTGTGTCTTAATCAAGTAAGGAAATAGATTGACAAAAATATTTTGCATAGATGGGTCTAATATGAATAGCGAGGCACTGAAACTAATGAACCTGATATATATGCACAATTGGTGGAAAATCTTTTGCCAATAAGATGAAAATCATAGAGTTACCCTATCCACATGGGATAAACTATTTTTGTCTTTCCATTATAAAGACATTGAATTATGCCTGTTTAGGTATTTAAAATATGATCAGTTCCCATTTCATGATTGTATTATATATGTTTCTAGTCACTGTCAATGTTGTATAGCTATAATAATAACAAAACTTGTAAATAAATTCCACATTTTATGTTTATATTTCATTTGTCTGAGTGCCATTTTTGTTGTTTTGAGATATACAGTAGAGAAACAATGTTTAGAGAAAGTTTGTGTATCTCATCTTCTGACCTGAAAAATACATATTACATTATGATTACTTAGAAAACACTATTGATTACCTGGTAGGGATTTGTTTGTGTTTAAATTTTAAAGTAGACATCTATATAATGCTAATAAACTTTACATATTATCATAAGAAAATCCAATTTAATTTATTTGAATAATAAATATTAATGGAGAGTTTATTTCATTATCAGGTAGCAGATTTCTTTAAAGTAGCCCATATGTTGTAATATTCTCATTATTGTGTGTCATGTATTAAAATATAATACTTCGTTATAATCATCATGAATTACTCTAAATTTCCTAGGCTGGCATGCTGGCCAGTCTGTGAGAATGATTGTTACATTATGTCCATTTATAACTTTTGTAATGTCAATCTCTCTGTGTTCTTCTATAGAGGTCCTTCTGTAGCGCTATGGTGGAAGAACTGAGAATGTCCCTCAAGTGCCAGCGTCGGCTCAAACATAAGCCACAGGCCCCAGTTATTGTGAAAACAGAAGAAGTTATCAACATGCACACATTTAACGACAGAAGGTTGCCAGGTAAAGAAACCATGGCATGAAGCTGGGAGGCCAAGCACCCAAGCACAAACTGTCGTCTTTTTTTTTTTTTCCAAACAATTTAGCGAGAATGTTTCCTGTGGAAATATGCAACCTGTGCAAAATAAAATGAGTTACCTCATGCCGCTGTGTCTATGAACTAGAGACTCTGTGATCTAAGCAGTTTCAGTGATCAGACTTGATTTACAAGCACCATGGATCAACCAAGTTACACGGGGTTACACTGTTTATCATGGGTTCCTCCCTTCCTTTGAGTGAATGTCACATGCCAATGTTGTGGCTGGTTTCAAATGCAGTCCGGGGAGAAACTGCTGGTTCCTTCTGAAGCTCAACCTGTTGTCGGGAGATGGAATGTTGATGCCCAAAAGGATAACCGATAAAAATGCCATAAAAAATTTCAAAAATGTGTGAAATAAGCAAAAATTGTAGTGTAACAAAAAACAGTACAGTCCCATGGCCACCACAAAATAGAGGCGATAATTTTACTAGCCCCCAATACTCAGTAAAATCATCATCTGAATAGATAATATGTGTTCATAGAATGTAAAAAAATGTAATGCGAAACACATCAGTATTCAATAGAAGTGGAGCAGAGAGCAGACCACCATCAGTTACTTTCCTTTCTCAATAGTCTGTGTCAATGATTGTGATATAGATGGCAGTTATCAAGCCAATGATTGTTTTCTTAAAATAACCATGGCAAATATTTTAATATGCAACTTGCTCCCAGAAACCACTACCCTAACTTACACCAGACAAAAAAGCAACCACTGGTATAAAGATTCTGATGTGAAAGATATGTTTTGCAATCCTTGTCATGAATTGTAAAACAGGGCTAAGTATTACTGTTTATATGGAAGACTGAAGCTTTCACTCTGACATTCTGATATGTCAACTGAAACTCTCCTTCCTCTTGGAAAGGATCTTGATGGAGCCTGGGTAGATTGCATTGGTAAGACTGGGGATTTGTCACCTATCCAAAAGTAGTTGAGAGAACTTTGAGGTGGACTGCATTTAACAATAGTCACAATGTTAAAAGAACAAAATTCTTGAGCAATTTTTTTCGTTTTGTTTTCAAAAATGTTCAGGTTTATTTGTGGAATTGCAAGATTTCTATGAAAATAGTTTTTGTATGGAAATTTTTGTAATACTTTTTATCAACAAATTGAGAACATGTGTTCCTGTCAGGGGTGTGATGTCAAGCATGAACGGTAGTGCGTGTGCACCACCAACGTTTGGTGAAAACTATTTTTATCAAGAAAAAGGAATCATAGAAGAGAAATATTTTCAAGTTAGATACTATAAAACCTAGGTGCACTACCACCACGGCTTGTCACGCCACACCCCTGAGTCCCACAAGGCAGATAACATATTGTAATGAACAGTTGTGTGTAAAATGGTTAAAGACACAGACCTCTTGACAACATTGTGAAAACAGTTGAGTGCACACAGTTTGCTGTTTGAATCCAATGCACAAAAATTTTACAAAAATCCATTAAAACTATGTCCATTTTACTTTCAGTTTTGGCTTTGATTTTTCTCTTGCATGTGTAAATGAATGTAACATGTGGTTTTGTATAGAAAGTATGCATCAGGAGGTCTTAGGATCTTAAAGTTAGTATCTTTCCAACTTTCAGCATAAAGGAAATGGACAGTCTGGAGGTGCTTCTCTCTCTCCCTGTCTCTCTGTCTCTCTGTCTCTCTGTCTCTCTGTCTCTCTCTCTCTCTCTCTCTCTCTCTCTGTCTCTTTCTCTCTATTTCTTTCTCTCTATATATCAGTTTCTCTCTGTCTCTCTACCTCTGGCTCTATTTTTCTTTGTCTCATTTACACACACACCTACACACACACACACACACACAAACACACACACATGAATAAACATTTTTACACTGTTTTTAGAATTAGGGTAATTGGAATGAGAAACTGCATGATTGTAGAGATGGCAACCTTTATCTTATCTCATTTATAACAGGAAATTGACTAAGCTCACTGTACTGCATTATACCATGGAATGGTACTTATCTACTTGAAGTTCAACTCATATCCAATTTCAGAATTTTCTGTGCATTGATAATTCAATAAATGTCAGTAGAGGGACAAAAAGAGAAAAGTTCAGAATTAATAACTAATTTTAGATCCTAGCACATTAATAACAACTGTAAAACAAACTTTAACAGTCTTATGTTTTGAAAATCAAATCTGTAAGATTCAATTGATTTTCTTGATTAATTAATTAACTCTAAGTATATAATTATAATTGGAACCTCTGACAGAAAACCACTGGAARAGTTTCCATAATGTATTTCTTAAAATAGAAAGAATTATATAACCAAATTGTCTCAATTTAATTAAGATTTATACATGTGAGTACATTAAATATTTTTGTGCTATGATTATTATCAGATTTCAATGATTATTTTGTTCAAACTACAAATGTAGTTATTCAAGTCACTGCTAAAATAGCAGTACTGGTGTATTTAGTAGTAACCAAGTTTAAATAACAAAAATAGTATAAGGTATTCAGATTATTAAGATGCTGTTTTTAACAAACAAATTTTAAATTTTCTGAAAATATGAATTTGTAAAGAAAAAATGTTCATTATTAATATTATGGGGAAAATCCATGAATATATAGAATCTGACTCATGTAGAATTTGCACATTCAGTGAGAAACTATGTCAAAATGATCTCTTGTAGCAACTCATTTAATAAATAAGAACTCTCACTAAGCAAATCTTTAATATTTTTAAGGACATAATTTTAAACATTTGGAAATCCCATATGCATGAATATGCAAACCTTTAATTAGTCATATTTTAATT
>BDUI01000137.1:9655-25153 GCA_002335545.1 Apodemus speciosus
TTAATCCCAGCACTTGGGAGGCAGAGGCAGGCAGATTTCTGAGTTTGAGGCCAGCCTGGTCTACAGAGCAAGTTCCAGGACAGCCAGGGCTACACTGAAAAACCCTGTCTCAAAAACAAAACAAAACAAAACAAAAAGAAAGAAAAGAAAAAAGAATATATAAACAGGATTTCTCAACTATGCAAAATATAAAGCTGTGCTCTGAATTGTATGAGGGGCTTCACAGATCCAAAAGAACAGAGGCAGTTGAACTAATGAGCCTGCTTGTCAGAAAAATATTAATGAAGGAAGTAAAGAGATTTAGGAAGTGGTGATCTCCAGGCAAGATCCCACCCCAGCTAAGTTTATTGTTTGTGTTTACAAAGGCAGGCAGATCTCTGAGTTCATTTGATTTTATATATATATGTGTGTGTGTGTGTGTGTGTGTGTGTGTTCATATATATATATATATATTAGCAGGTTTTCTGATTTTGGTCGGAAAACCCAAGAGCTTTCAGATTTTTTTCTAAGAGGTTCTCTGAGAGAGCTATCTTGAGCAGACTACAGAGCCAAGAGCTATCTAGAGAGTTATCTCGAGCAAACTACAGAGCTATCAGCTTGCACTCCATCATTCTCTTTGAGTTCTTCTTTTGCTGCTCTCAAGTGTCTCTTTCCTCAGGACCCCTTTTCCAAGCCAAGGCTCGTCCTTGGCACTGAGTCTGTTTAGTATTGCTTGTATGTATATGTTTTATATGTACAAGACTTATACATATATACTTGTTTTGGGTAATCAACTATGGGCCTTATCCCTGGGTAAGACTAATTTTTTTTCTTACTCAGAAGTCATCTAGAGATTAAGCCCCATGTTATTTTCCCCATCCATGTTGAGACATGAATTGGTGTTGTCATTTTTCAGGTCTTGTTTAGACAGCCATATTGAGATTTTATGGATACTGCTATGTCATATCTAAAAGACAAAAAAAAAATCATACAGCAGACTTCTGTCTTCTGTCTCTCACAATGTTCCTGTCCCCAGTTCTGCAATGTTCCCTGAGCCTTACACGTAGAGATTTTGTTGTGAATATATCAACTAGGGGACACCATAGCAAGTTCTCTAATTTTGAGATTTTGTGGCTTTCTGTAATGGTTTCTATCTGCTTCTTTGATGAGGGCTGAGAGTTATACTTTTCTGTAGGTATAAAGGTATACATTTAGAATGTAGATAGGAATTATAATTTAGGGAACATGCAATAGTAGGTTCTCTTCTAGGGTCCATGGCCTCACCAGCCATGAATAGTAGGCTTAGGTTAATAATGCCAGACATATATTCCCTTCTGATCAATAGTCTTTAAACCCTATTAGTCCTTGTTGCACCTTGTGGCGGTTTGAATAAGAATGGCCCCCGGAGACTCATGTATTTGAATGCATTATTCCAGTAGGTAGCTTTAGGGCCTGTAGCCTTGGAGGAGTGTCACTGGGAGCTTTGAGGTTTCTAAAGCTCACACTAGGTGCAACATTTCTCTTGGCCTGTTTATCAGGATGTAAAGCTCTCTGTTACTTTTCCAGGGCCATGCCTGTCTATTTCCCACTATGGTAATAATAGACTAAGCCTCTGGAATTGTAAGCAAGCCTCTAATTAAATGCCATCTTTTATAGAGTTGCCTTGGTCATWGTGTCTGTTTACAGCAATAGAACAGGTAATTAAAATACATCTTTTGGGATAGCTTACTGTGCTCATCATTGTTGTGGTTCATAGGCATCACACTTATGTAGGAGCATTAACTACGGTTTGTATATCACCTTCTCATACTATGAAAGCTAGTCCTCAAGGAAGAGTTTCAGGTCAAATTCAGCTTGCATTCTGAATCCTGTGTCTGAAGTGCACTGTATATTCAGCAATAAGGACTTAAATTAAATAGTAATAGCTTAAATTGTTTGTTCTTGGCATTCTCTGACCTAAAACTTGAAAGGACATTTCTTGTGCCTGATATTTGTTTTTGTTTGCTTTGTTTTGTTTTGTTTTGTTTTGTTTTGTGTGACATCCATATACTAATATGGATGGCTCTTGGGGACAGGATTATCATCCCAAGTGTCATAATATCATTTACACATTTATGTTATTTGGAATTTTAGCTAAACACAACTAATATGACTCTCTGGATATTTTAAACATTCATAGTGTTATCCCTTTCCTCCATTTGCTTCTGAATTCTCTTCCTCTCTCCTCCCCAAATGAAAGCCCTCCCTCTATTTTGTCCATTTCTTCCTATATACCACATCCTTCTATCCTACTCTCTAGAGCTCTTTCCCAATCCTTGAATCCTTTTTCTTTTCATGGTTTATGTGGTTAGTCCAGGTTATACACTCACAGCTGAGGATTTGCAGTTAGGAATCACATATAAAACAAATGTGATGTTTGTCTTTCTGAGTCTTGGTTGCCTCCCTCAGTATAATTTATTCTAGTTTTACCTATTTACCTGCAAAGTTCATGATATCATTTTTCTTTACAGCTGAATAGTATTCCAATGTATATATGTACTACATTTTCATTATCTATTCATCACAAAAGTGTGATGTATCTCCTCCACAGCAGAACTGTCAACCCGCCCTCCCCGAAAGCCCAGGAATGTGGTTTTGATAAGGATAACCTGAAATGTGGTCTTGAATGTCACCAATGTATTGTCTACAAATAATTTTTACTATTTGGCAAGTTAAGGATTTATGAATTGAATTATTACACATATAGAATTTTATGTGGAATCCTGGTCTGCCGATGGACTTAATATAATTAGTATCTGACTGTGGCAGAAATTAAACTATTTTCTTTTTTATTACAGTGTGTGTGTACATGCCATAGCCCATGTTTGTGCTCAGAGGACAATATTTGGGAGTCATGTATGTCTTAGATATTGAACTCAGGTAATCAAGCTTGGCAGCAAAACAACTTTGTCTGCTGTCCCAATTCAATGACCCTAAACTATTTTCAGTAGTAGGGCTAATCAACTTTGGCTCTAAACAGAACCCTTCCAACCCCAAACTCTTTTGGAAGGGAGAGTAGTATTTATTGTTTCCGTTAGGAGAACATGTTGCATTTAATTTTTTTCAAGTTGTCTTCTACCCGTTTTGAGTAGCCTTGGGTGTGCTCCTCCACCCTACTTTACTCCTCACAAACTGATGTTTCTCACCTATGTCTGTGTCCTGCAGATAAATGACTTGTAGAGCAATTAGGGTGGCAGCTATTTCCACACAGAAATGTCCTTAGGTTTTATAACCAGCTTCAGGAGCACTTGTAGCTTTAAAATCACCCTGAAGGGGCCAGTCCTGGTTTGTGTTTTGCTGCTTACTCTTTCCTGCCACTGGTACCTTAAAAGACCACCCCAGTCCAATAACTGGCATCCAGCCCCAATCAGCTGTCACCCCCTCCAAGTTGAAAGAAATGAGAAGACATAGATATTGATGATACTTATCCATTTATTAAAATATTTTAAGAAGCAATTATAATTGTGAGGACTGGTGTTCCATTTTGTGGGGAGGGCTAAAAGGAATAGGCACACTTTGTGGATCTTTTCCTTCTGTGTTGTTTTTTTTTTTTTTTTCTGTTATTCCTTGACTATTCCAGCCTCCTCCCCTGACCAGGCCCTGGCCCTGCTACTTATTTGCAGGGCCTTTGAGAAAACACAGAACACAGAATAGAAAGCAACAATGTATCACAGATTAGCAGACAAATGCAACTCCATAAACCATAAAGCCAATCAAGGTCCTTTATCCAATAGAAAGGTGTGAATGGGGTCTGATTTCTTTGGTAATAGTTTCCATCTGTTATACAACTAAAATTCTACTGTATCCTGCGGAAAGATGATGTTGTCCTCCAAACATTTCTTCTGGCCAACTCTTATTACTTTTTATTCTTTTCTTGCCCTTCTTTGGTGTAATAGAGGGCCTTAAAGGATAGCTGGTGACCTCCTATAGTATTAATGCCAGAAGTGGTTGGTGGCAGCTTAACTCTATTCAGATGTTTCTTTCCCTACTGTCCTTCTGGCCAAGAATTAGCCACTCCATCAATTCTGCAGAAAGTACTACCAAAGACACAATCAAACCCCAGAGTTTTGAGTCTTAATGATTTCTGTACATAACTGTGGCAGATACTTCGTTTCCAGTCCTACCACCCGAGCAACTGTATTTCTTCAAATAGTCAACAATGAGATCTTGAAAGGAGCCCACATTCTCAGGGACTAAGTTAACTCCAGAGGAGGAGGTGGGGGAGAGAGAAAGAGAGAGGAAAGGGGGGGTGGTAGGTAGCTGGGGTGGGAGGGTGGGAGAGAGGGAGATCCCTTCTTACTTTGTAGATGTGTGAACAAGTTCTTAGCATGTCATCTTCCTTTCTCAGGAAAAAATGGTAACTAAGTAATTTAGATGATATCTGGACCATTTTAACAAGCCAAGTTTGCTTCTTAGCTTATCAGTTTTGCTCCACATTTGGTTCAAGTCCCCATCCTATGGGTGTCATTCAGTAGCATTCTGACTCAGGTGGGAGGACGGGGAAAGTGTGTGGGAATTCAGATGGTACAACAGAGCAACAGCAGCATTACAGTATACAAAGACCTATAGTAAGTACTTCAGCAAAATAAGCAGAGATGGGGTCCTATTCCAGTTGACTACCATTGTGATAAAAATAATTACAAGACATAGCCCTGCTTAGTCACTACCAAGATAAGGCTACGGTTTCCTTCTGTTTCCTTAAATTTGCTTATTTATAAATGGTCCTTGGAAAAGACTCCTCCGAAAAAATTTAACATGGATCCTAAGTGTGTTAAGTGTGGCTGTGCAGGTATTCGTTCCTGCAACCGAGGAGGAACAATAACCTTGGTGGTTTGATCTGATACCTCCTCCTGGTAAGAAGAAAGCATAAGAAAAAACCAGAGACACTGCATCAGCACACTCCCCTCAAATACACACACTGTCAACACAAACACATTCTGATATTTGAGTCTTACACATTTTCTGTTGTCTTTTCCCATTGAATTGCTTCTCTAGTTGTAGAGCTAGGACATTTTTGTTTGGCACATCTATCAGACGTTTGGGGTCTACCCCATTGTTAGTCTCTTTTTCTCACCCTTGAAGAGGTGGAACACAGGCAGCTGGTTTAAGTGGGTTAGGCTGGTGGTGTTCTAGAAAGTTAAGAACCAGTGATTGAAGTCTGGATTGTGCACCTCAGTGAACCAGCCATTGGACTGAGTAAGGTAATTGAGCACGCTAAGTTTGGCTGAGTGGTGAGAAGAGGGCAGTTTTCTGGATTTTTTTTCTTGATAAGTGGGAAGGGACTTGTTAAAAAAGGTATGACTTGAGGGTGAAGAGGAGAGGGGCAGACCAGAGGCATTCTTTCTGAGCACTGGACTTTTCATCAGAATCACTTGACTGAGATTGGATCAACTTAGGCATACTATCTTCATGAAAAACACTTTGGAAGCAGAACAGTAGGGAAGCAGAGGCTTTTAGCCTTTGTTTCCCCAGATCTATGTTATTTCTGGTCACCCTGACTGCCCCTCTTATACTCTGGGGGGTAGGGAGTCAGATATGAGATTTGAAGATAATTTGATGAGTGACCCAACAGCTTATCTAATAGCTGCAGGCCCAGATTAAGCTTTTGGGGAAGGGCATGGGCTGTGGTTTGGTTGTCAGGTAGATCCTGACTTAGACATTTAAAGGGCAGAACTCTTTGTCATCTTTTTATTGGGGAGGAGGTTGATAGAGCTTGGGCAGTTGCTGATGTAGAGCCAGGAGAAACAGAGCTAAATGGCAGCATGCCAACTTGGCCCTTTCTGCAGGGCATTGGTGTTTTTGTTCCCCCTCTGTGGCCTGGCTCAGAAGTGGATGTCAGAATTAACTGGGTTCTAAGTAGACCCCAGCTACTTCTAAGACACTAAAAAAATGCACCAAAAGATTAGAAGCTCCACCAAGAACTAGGGCAGTTGGTAGAGTATATATGTGTATAGGGTAATAGGGACGAGGAGGGATTCCTGGGCTATCACAATAAATTAGAGGGTCACTTAGAGGTCGAGTTGTATTTTCAGTTCTTAAAAATATATATGTATATATATGTACATCTTTATGTCTCTGTATATAATCTATACTGCAGCACAGCGGCAAAACATTTAGTTAAAAAATCCAGCGAGAATGCAGGCAAGCACTCCATGGAGACATGCAGGCTGGGATCAAGGCAGAAGTACAGGAGCCTGTATGGTTGCCATGAGGGGTGAGTGGGCTCACCCAGCCACGAGAGCACCACCTGGACATGTGCAAAGACATACATGTACACATGGAAAAACACAAAGAGTTTATGGGGAGAGAAGGAGTAGTAGAGGAAAGTAGAGAAGGGGAGAGAGAAAGGAAAGAAAACAGAAGGGGAGGGAGATTAGAGAGAAGCAGGAGGAGAAAGAGAAAAGTGAGGAGAGAGAAGAGATGGGAGAGAAGAGAAGAAATGAGAGAGGAGAGGAGAGGAGAGGAGAAAGGAGAGAGAGAAGAGAAAAAAGAGAAGAGTCCTATATCTACAAGGAAAGATTCACATAGTCATTGTAACAGATGAGTGGACAAGCCCCAGGACCTTGTTCTCATCTTCTTAAGCCAACTAGGAGCCATCTTTTGAAATTCAAGTTGCAGTTAGCAGGGATTGGAGGAGAAATACCACCAAGCCTGAGCACCCTGCCCCTTCGTCATCTTTCTGAGAGTCGGTCACTCATTTATTCCTTGGTGTCAACAGTTTCTCTCCAAGCGAAAGAACCCCATTCTAATATTTCCAAACGAGATGCACTCCCATACATTCTCATAGCTCCCAGGCCATTCATAAAGAGCCTGTCCCCAATAAACACTGTAGTTGCCCAAGGTACACAAAAAGAAGGAGAACTGAACAAGACAACTCGGAACAAGAATCTTTGGCCAACGAGAAAAACGTAACCCTCTAAGGAGATCTGCTTAAGTCCAGGGAAAATATATTAGTATAAGGATTTGGAGGGTCTTTCTTGGTGGTGCTCATGTTTGTTCTGAAATAATTTAGTTCAGCCTTTATTGAGGTCTTGAGAGTTTTTAGTAGAATTCTGTGTTAAGAGCTCTCCTTCCAGCTTTCAAAGACTATAGTTGAGAACTTGAAGGTGATGAAGAATCATCAGCATTTTCTCGATTGCCACGATTTCTGCGACGCCAGAACTTGCCTGCAGAGAAAAAAATTTTTAAAAAAAGGTATAAAAATAATGAAGTAATGAAGTTATTACTTTGCCAGATGCTTAAATGTATAAGCCCTAGAGAGGGCAGAGTGGCTGGAGACAGACTAGTTTTATCCTATAGTACCAACCATCTCTGTATCATAGAGAAAGTCACCTGAGACCATCCTAATTAAATGCAAGTAAGAATAATATTTGGAACCTGATCATCTGTGCAACTACTGTGGACTCAGCCTAAGTGTACAAAAATACTTTCAAACACTAGAGATTTCTGGATGTCAGATTCTTAAGGAGTCAAACCAGCTGGACCATAGCCAAGAAAAGTAGTGTTAGAGGCAAAAGGTTTTCTCTTGGCATCTATAAACCTTTCTTCGTTAAAGCCAAACCAACTGCTCTTCTTGCACTGTGCTCTCACATATCTGCTAATACTCTTATCTTTGAAGCATCCATGTTGACTAAGCCTCGAATTTAGGAGAGACCATGAGCATCAGGATCAGGACAACTACAAATTTCTAGTAGAATCTTCTTTTGAGACTCATTCACATTTCCATAAGGAAGAATGGTATAAAAAATTTATATGGTAAGAGTTTTATCCCTGTGTCAAGGGACTCTATAACAGGGAGAAGGGATTTTGATGGGACAATGAACTTGACCCCAAGCCTTAGGCATGGGTCAAACAGTAAAACAACTATCTGGTTGCACTTCGTTTTGGCCGTAGAGCTCACGCAGGACCATTTCTTCACAGGTTTTCCTGTTACCAGTCATTATCCATCCCATTCTCTAGTTCCTCTGACATTACCTAATACCAGCTTCCTCCTGGACTGTCCCTCTACAACTTGCTCATGAACATTTCTGAGGGTACTTCCAGGTCTCTTGGGGATATCCAAGCTATTGTTCATGACCTTTATGACTCTGGAACAGACTTACCAAGAAAACCAGGAAATCTTTGGCTCGATTTAGGCTTTTCTCCCTCTTCTCGACGTTTCTTCTTCCTTAGCTTGGGGAATCGAATTCTAAACCTTCGACTTAAACTGTGAGTGTCGGAAGGCTGTTCATGGGAAACAACAGCAAGAGTAAGGTCAAAATGTTAGTTAACATTCTAAAATAATCGCTATAGGCTTTTTAAAGTGATTGACAAAGATGGTTAAAGAAAGCAGGTGTATCTACTCCTAGTTCAGGTAGGAGAGTTACTCCTTACTAGTCACATACCTTAATAAAGAAATTAAGCTTTAGCAAGAGCTCATTCTATATCATGTACCTTGCTATACATATCAACAAATGTTCAAAACATTAAAATATTATATATGTCTCTGTATATAATTTATACCATAGCACAGCGGCAAAACATTTAGTTAAAAAATCCAGCGAGAATGCAAGCAAGCCCTCCATGGAGACATGCAGGCTGGGATCAATGCAAAAGTGCAAGAGCCTGTATGGTTGCCATGAGGGATGAGTTCCAACCAGTGGGCCCACCCAGCCAGGAGACTATCCCCTGGTGCTCAAGCATCCTAGAAACATGGTTATTATCATTCCTGGATTAGAAATGAAGCAAAGGCTCGGAATTAGGGGGAGGCTAAAAAGGGGGAGGGAAGGGCAAATAGCAGGGCATTCTTTAAACAAATGCCTTAATTTTCAATGTAAGTTCTTTGCTGTGCAGACAACACGGGCCCTGTAATTCAATTCATTCTCCAGCTTACATCTTGTTTCTGTAAGAGCATTCTTATTTTACTTCTGTTCCTAGCAAAATGATTCTGAGGTTGATTTATTGCCAGGAAATCTAGCCAGACACATTACAAGAGGTTTTGGGATAATCTACCTTTCAGGATTATAGCTTCAATTCTATCAGAAGAGAACAAACCCATTGTCTTACTCTTCTGGCACTGACTCCAATTGGACCTTTTCTTCTCTGTGCTGCTCCAGGCTGAATATCCCAACCTTCTGAACAGCTTTCTATAAACAACTTCAAGAAGGAGCACAGTACCTTACCCTCACTCAGTTATATCCTTGAAAAGCCCAATAAATAATTGACTCGTGTCCTGCTTTCCCCTAGAAAAGTGGGTCGGAATCTCCTGTAATGTCAAGGTAAGAGTATTTAGCATCTACATTTCCTTGGCTTATTTTCAGTCTACTTCCTTTCTTCAGGGCTTTAAGTCCATGGAAATACTGGAACTCAGAAAATAGATTTTTGTCCCAGGTGTGGACGACTCACATATAAATTGGGACCCCAGGGTATAGGCTGAATTTGATTCATTTCTGTCGATATTCAGCTAGTTTGCTTAGGTAAGGAGCTTAATAGGAGCTAGCTGATAAAGGTAATATAATAAATAGAACGGCAAGTGGGAATTTTCTTTGCTTCTTGTCTAACAGCATGTCTTCCTTCCCTAGAGGGCTACTGATAAAAACATAAGGTATGCAAGGCCTTGTAATGTACTCACCAAAGACACATGAAAACCGGTAAACCTTTTAAGACAGTGGTTCTCAACCTTCCTAATGTTGAGACCATTTAATATAATTCCTCATGTTGTGGTGACCCCCAATCATAAAATTATTTTCATTGTTACTTTATAACTTTAATGTTGCTCCTGTTGTGAATTGTAATGTAAATATTTGTGTTTTCCAATGAATGGTCTTTGGGGGTTAGAAGCTTTGTTTTAAAACCCGAATTTGCATGTAATTTTTTTCTTCATACTGCTGCACAATTGTAAACATTCCTATATGACTTACTGGCCATGTATACAATTGGCAGTTGGAGTCAGAATATGGCTATGAGAAGGCAGGGAAGGATTCTAAAATTTAAAATGAATGCTTTTATGGTGAAAATTTTTTGAGATATTTTCTGTCAGATCATAAAGGGAATACTTTATCTTGTTATAGGTGGCCATCTTTGGGATACTTTATTTATGAAATAAATGTGAATGTTTTCAATCTTAGAAAAGTACTCAAAGTAGTCCAAAAAATGACAGCATCTCTTCACCTATATTGTATCTGTTGCAATGTTTGATTTTTTTTCCTTTTATACCACATATTGGCTGGGAAAGGGAATGGGGCAGGAGGTAGCAGCAGGAAAAGATGTGTTTGGGAGATTTAACTCCCAATATGGCCTAGGTATTAACCATTTGCAACATTTCTCTGTAAACAAGTGATATGGCTATGGTAGCATGTACCAGGTAGTGTTTAGTGCTAGCAGAAGACACTGAGCAGGGAGTTTGTAGCCTGGAGAACAAAGTGATCTTCCTTATTCTTTCTTGCTTTAGAATGGGTCTTCTGTCTGGTTATTTTTCCATGGCCACCATCTTTGCTGCTTTGTTCTGTCCGTTTATGATAAGGACATTCGAGAGGAGGATGCTTCATTAATACTGAAGCTAAAAGTTGTATTGGGTCTCTGTTATACCCATCCCGTGTACTGGCCACATACTGTGAGATCTTACACCAAGGGAAAATTCCCACCTCCAAGTTTACTCACCTCTGAAAAGATCTGACTCAACCAGCCAATTGCCAGTATCCTCCTCAGCTCTGTATTCATGGCATCCAAGGCAGTTTGTAGCATGGCCCGATCGTCAGCATCTCTCAACTGGCACACAGAGGGAGAAAAGTGAATATACATTTCCTAGCATTCTGCCTTAGACTCTACTCTGAGTCCATGCTAGGGGCTAAGAGATCATAAAGGTGGCGTACTCTAGCTCATTTTGGCCAAGAGATCATAAGGGTGACAAACTGTAGCTCATTTGGCCTATAATCTGATCATTTACTTCTCAAAAGTAGCACTAGCTTTAGACAGCTCTTCTTTCCCAACAAGAAGATCCATGAAATAGTCAGATGGCTCGGGTCTCCTTGGAGATGGGAATGCTCAGTTTCACAAGTGAGGGTCTTTTCTCTAGCATGAATTAGCACTGAGATTTCCTCCTTTAGCTTAATGTAGAGAACAAGGGTCTCCTACTCTTGACTTCCAATTTCCAGAGTCATACCAGCATCCACCCAAGTAGCAGCTACCACTATATTCTGAGCGTATTGCGCACATTGTATACTGTGAATACATAATTTCACTTACTATTCCCACTAACTTTACATGGTAAGATCATTCTCATTTCATGGTTGAAAAAGACGTTTAGTGTTCAAGATTACAGGACTAGATGGTAGCCCTCTAACTTAATAGCGGACCTTTCATACTATTCTACAAAGAGTATATAAAGTGTCCAGATGCTATAGGAAATCGTTATTTTATCATACATTATAATTTTATAAGATACTTTGTTAATCGAAGGTGACAAGGTTAGGGAAAGGCTATTTTAATTTTTCCTTGCTGGCAGAGGGTCTACATCTCTAGACTGTAGTATAGCTCCTAGTTTCTTGTTGTTCATAATTAAAAACATATTTTCAGATGACTTATCCCATATGTTTAGAAAACGAAATTTAAGTGGTTACTACTAAGCTCCCAGAACACACAAGATAAATTCTGTGTGACACATGGGAGACTTACAATATATTCTCTTAAAACCATCTCTAAGTTCCAAATCAGCAGTGTGGGTGAGACCATTTATATTTTAACAGGTAATAACTTGGGCCCACGGAAGTACACTGATGTACGCAGCCCCTGAAAGCACACAGAAATCTAACCTGGACTCGCCTCTTCTCCCTACCGTTCATTCTGCTCTCAGTTTGACATTTCTGTGGCCTCTTTCTACTTATGGGGCACTTGCTGCTGTAGCAATAGCTAGTGCCAGAAATGTGTAGCAAATGAATGGGCATGGAGGTCGTGGCCAGTTAAAACATCATATAAGGAAGAAACAAATTAATACTGACAAATAATTTGTCCTGCTTCACAACTTAAGACAATATAGCATGGTTAGATGCCAAATACATGCCGAATAAGGGAAATGGGAATTATTGAATGGGATTCACTTCTTTTTTTTTTTTAAAGCTATATTCCTATTACAGTTTACCTCAAAGGCCCGTGGCTTAAAATTCTCAGACTGGTACTATTGGGAGGCAGTGGAATGTTTATGAGGTATAGCCTAGTCAGAAGTATCCTGGTCATTAGGGCCATTGCCTTTGAGAAGGACTGTGGGCCCTTAACCACCCTCTTTTTCATTTAGTCATGAGGCAAGCAACTTTCGTCTACCACATGATCTTCACCATGATGCCATTGCCTGGCCACATGCAGAAAGCAACGGAGCAAACTTTCCAAAACTATGAGCCAAAACAAAGCTTTCTCTTTGTAAGTTGATTTTCCTGGGTGTTTGTTACAGTAATGGAACGCTAACGCAGCCCCTTGCCCAAACTACTCTTTTTACTGCCATACTTCCTCAAGAGGAGGAATAATCCACAAATGAAACATGACTTGTACCCGTCTCATCTCCATGACAGCCTTTCTGGAGATACATGGTTATTCTCATGCACTTTGAGTCTTCTAGACTCATTTTGATGCGTACATATGTGTGGGGCCTCACAGGTCCTATAGAAAGGAAGTATTGTGAAAGCCCGACTTTATGGTAGGGTATGTTCAAGTTGGGCTTTTGCCAAGCATGGCTCAATTCCCAAGCTATGAGCTTCAAGAAAACCTAAGTAGCAACAAGAGGCCAACCTCCCATGTTTACCAGTGGTTAAGCTGAGAATGACACTGAGTTCAGAATTCCAATTGAAACTGTTCAGAGCAAAACCACCCTAGGCATTGGGCTCAGATAAGGAAGTGTTATGGTCTGAGTGCTTTAGCCATTCTGCTTCTGAGGCAGTGTGGCAGTTAGATACATGCACATGTCAGAGGCAGCGGGCATCTATAGTTTCAAATTCAGAAGCCCTTCTTCAAATTCAACTTTAATTAGATTAAAAGCAAGCACATAACACCTTCCTCAGGGACAACATCAAAGTTGGATAGTTATGATCAGTTGTCTTCTCAGAGTACAGTCAGCTTGTGCCCATTTATAGACATCACCTTATAAGAAACATGTACCTAATGTCATTCTCAGAGTCATACTCTATCCACTCTAGCACTTTTAAAGCTCATCTTTTGAGCCACAATTATGTACCAGGTACTGCCAGGCACTTACGGTACAATAGTTTGTTATTTGTGTAAGTCCTCCAAATAAACAATAATAGTAGGGATTGCAATTCCTATCTTGAAGATAGGGAAAGTAAAATCAAAGAGGTGCAGTTACACAGTAAGTACTGTGGGTTGTGTTGTATTCCCCTTAAAAGATGTGTTTAAAGTGTCCAGTGCTTCCAAATGTGCCATTATGTGATTTATAGTCATTTCATTTGCAATTCGCTGTTAATCTGAGGTCATAAGAGATAGGGCAGACCTTACTCCATTCCCATTAATGACCCTTGCAGAATATGGCTATAGGAAGACACAGACATTGGAGATGGAAACCAAGATTAGAATGTTCCATTTATATGACAAAGATTTTTTTTGAAATGACCAGAAAATGCTTCTAGCAAAGAAAGTTTTTCCTAGGGATTTTACAGAGACTGTGGGCCTACTGGCATTTTGAGTTTGAATGTTGGGGTTTCCAGAATGACAAGATAGTGATATTCTGATATTTAAAGTCACATAATACTTGGTACTTAGTCATGGCAGCCTTAAGAAGTTAATCTGGATAGTAGGTAGCTACTTTGGATTTGAGCTCAGAGTCCTCCAAACTTCCCCCTATTTCCTGTTATTTTCTTCATGGTGAAGGTGACATTTAGAAATGTGGGACAAGGGAATCTCTCAAGAGCTCTCTCTTTTCCCTTGTAGCTATATCCAGGATAATGAGAACACCTTGCACCTGGTTGACCACTAGGAGACATTGACCAAAAAGAGACTTTCACCCCAAATATGGTAGTCCCTGTGGATTAGCATAGCATATACAGCAGCATATTCAGGTGACAAATACTCGACAACAGCAGGAATCATCAAGCAAGCCCCTACTTACAATGATTACATGTCTCTATTACCCTGGAGCCAAATACAAGCTGTGGCCATATTCAAAAGAGATATTTTCCCTCCCGTCCTCCGACCCCCTGCACTCACCAAGTTTTCATCCAGGAAAGCTTTGGTGTCATCGTAGAGCCCTTTAAGACTAAATGTAACATCTACTGCATCAGTTCTGCTTAGAGTCTGAGAGGAGAAGGAAGGTAAAGAATAGATGGGAAAGAACAAGTTAGAGGAGCTGGTTAGTGAGCATGCAGCTGGCTTCTCCACGAAAAGGGTGGGACAGTCTAGTAGGATATGGCTGTAGGTGCAAAAGTAATATTAAAAATATAGCACAGCTGGTACAGCATGAGCATCGACCGATAGGAATTGACGCCGAGTATCAACTGATGCATCTCTATTGGTGTGGCACAATACAGCTTAGCTTTTGGCATCATTGGATGCAGTAGGTAACAGGAAAATAGGACATTTGCAAACTAGAGGGTAAAATTTCAGACTTGTCCCTAGGGTTAAAACTATTTTTCCCATGGCAAGTAGAAATAGGTCTAAGCATACATATCTCTTCTTGAAACTCATGGCTTTTGGACCACCTTCAACTAGTATCTGGCATAAAATAAAGTTAATTCACATTTGAACATATTCTGATCCCACTGTATTTTTATCTATTAGTGAAGTTCTCTCTCTTCTTCCTCTCTCCCTCCTCTCTCTCCCCCTTCTCTCCCCCTTCTCACTTCATCTCCCTCCCTCCCTCCTTCTGCTCTGCCCCTTCTTCTCCATTCCCTTTCCCCTTTCTGTGTGCACATGCATTAGTGCATGCATGCATGCATGTGTGTGCGTATGTATTTACATATGTCAGGGATCCTATCCAAGGCCTTAGGCAGGATAGGCAAGTTCTCTGTCACTAAGCTCCATTTCCAAATCGAAATTACATTTTAAAAGCAACACTCAAATCTTCTGGCAGTGAGCACTGGCAGGGGATGGCACATCTAATATTAAATGTCTGATCTGGAGCTGTCAAGAGGGAAATGAAAGCATCTTGGATCTCTGGTTCCAATGACATGTATAACTTTATACCATTATACAGGGCATCGACTAGAATGGGGAAGGTCCAAGGCTATGTTTCTTTCTATTTATTAACTATTTGCCCCTGAGGCTGAATTGGTGGCTAGCTACTGGGAACAAACGCTGCTTCTCAGGATGATGGAATATGGCATGGCATTCCCTAGCAGCCACCTTGGCCTTGTAATAATCTAAGAAATGCCTGCATTCTTATCCACTCTATTACTTTACTTTTCAATTTCTGAGTGGTCCTATGAATGCAATATATGCCTGTGTGTAAGGATGCATCTCTCTCTCTCTCTCTCTCTCTCTCTCTCTCTCTCTCTCTCTCTCTCT
>BDUI01000137.1:25165-48433 GCA_002335545.1 Apodemus speciosus
GTGTGTGTGTGTGTGTGTATGTGTGTGTGTGTGTATGTGTTCCTATAGAAGCCAGAGATAGCTTTGAGGTGAGGTGTCTTTCTCAATTGCGGTTCACCTTACAGTTTTGAGGCAGGGGTTGGTTGGACCTGGAACTCACTGATTTGGCTAGATTGACCTGCTAGAAAACCTCTGAGATCCTTCTTTTTCTGCCAGAGCTGTGATTAAGATGCATGCTAACCATGTCTGACTGTTAATGTGGGTGCTGAGGATATGAATTCTGTCACTCATGCTTGCGTGAGAAGCACTTTCCCTACTGGCCTCAACTCCATGTCTACTCTACCCATCAGATTTCCGTCATACCGCTCGCATATGTTCCACATTTAAGTTTTGTTCCACTTTCTTTCCAACCCCCTTTCCTATAAAGTCTTATTTCATTTTGCTTATTTTCTCCCCTTACCTCAATGGGAATGCAGGAAGCTGCACCTGCCTCATTGCCACTGTCTTGGCTATAGAACACATCATTCAGTATGCTAGCACTGGCATTCACAGAATCCATGAGGACAGACACATGCTGGTGGACCTTGCTTAGGTCAGTAAGTCTGTAATAAAACAAAGACAGATAAGTTAGTTCATTGCTATGGAATTTAAGATGTGAGGAGCTGGTTGTTTGGAACATGGATCAGAATGGAGATCCTCAGTACTGGATTTGAACTCCCTTTTCCCTCTTGCTATTTCTGTTCTTCACTGGGCATCCAGGGATGCTGGCAAAGGTTTTTATTCTTCTGTAAGTACTTATATTTGTTCATCTTAGTTTGGATTGGATTTGGATACTGGGGACTTGAATAGGATGGGAAACAGAAATAGAGGAGCAGGGCTAGCTCTTGCTGAAACTTCAAGGCTTTCCGAGAATTAAGGGCAAGGATAAACATCTTTTTAAAATACTTATTTATTTTGTTTGTACATACATTTCAGTGTGTGTGTGTGTGTGTGTGTGTGTGTGTGTGTGTGTGTGTGTGTGTGTGTAGAGCAAGTTTAAAGAGTTGATTCTCTCAGTTTACCATTTGGGGACCTAAGGCTCAAACTCAGATGGTCAAGTTTAATGGCAAGTACCTTCACTCCATGAACCATTTTGATGTCCTGGAATAAACATTATTATTATTCTTGCTGGGTCATGGAAAGCAGAAAGAAATAAAATTCCACCTCTAGCTCTAGTGAGGAGTAGGAAAGATGGCTTATTGCTCACCGCAAAGCATCTTCTTGCATGGATTGTCAGGGCACTAATTTTCCGCACACAATGACATTCTTTTCTGAGGTGAGCTCCCCAGTGGTCAACAGAAATCAACTGTCTCTCCCTATCCCTTCTTGGTTTTCCAGCCCTGTTTTAAGGTCATTCCTCTTACCTGCTAATGAGGTTTTCTGCAAGCCGAGCCAAGTGCTGCATCTGGGCATACTCTCCATCAGAGAGGCTGTCTTGAGATTCCTGGAAATCCAGGTGGGGTGGTTGGACAGCTTGGATTTCAGTATGCTTAGATTCCCACGTTTTCATTGAGTTCTCAAAGTCCTAGAAATGAATAGAGTAGCAAATTGTGATGACCGTTGGAGCTATGAAGACACATGACAGATTTGTCTCTATGTGTGGCATTCTGTAGGTAATGTGGAGTATAGATGAATCCTTCCCTCTTCACTACCCCATGCCCCTATTCATGGAGCTTTGTAGTCAGTGTATCTTCTGTGTAAGGTAGTTCAGCTTTCATTGTTAGCACACTGGCTCGTGGGACACCAGTCTTGAATGAGGTAAAATGTCTACCCTCTAGAAGGTCAGCTATGAGGACATGGTGACTGATAAGACAGTGGAAAGCTTTTCGTGCTCCATTCTTTCATATATATACACATACACATATACATGCACATATATGTATGTGTATATGTATATGTATGTATATATATATATGAATTCTTATATATAATATATATTCCTACATATTATATATTATTGTGATGAGATTTAGAGTCAGACATGGAAAATTTATTTTTCAGTTCTTTTTCATTTACTAGTTATGTGACTATTTGAAGTTATTTAAGCTCTCAACATGGAAATAAATGCCTGTTCCTCATAGGATTCTTTGGGGGAACCTATATCAGATAATAAATGCAATGTGCCCAGAGCAAAGTTGCCATTTCATTAGGTGGACAGTCCCTCCCTCTCTATTGGTATTTTTATGTTCACAATTCAAAAAGATGGCCTCCAATTCCCGAACAGATTATCAATAATGTGACATCTGTGCCATTATTGTACCTTTTTATTTAGCAGAATTTTATGACATCTGTAAATGTAATATTTTAAGGAACCTTATAGGAGCCCCAAAGAAAACATATTCAATATAGGCCCTGTTATTGAAAGAGTATATTTCTTCATCACCAAAGGGTTTTAGTTTTCTGTGTAGTGTAGGGTGGAAGACATTGTTGAAAGGAAGACAGTGTCTTTTGGGCAGTGTCTTGAGCTTTTAGGAGTCACCCTTTTTATTCAGTTCATTGAGTTTGGTATGGTGCCTAGGAGAATGCACTTCTATCATTCAAGGTACCTGATGCAAGGGACATGCAGACCTCCCTTTGGGGAATCCTTTTCGACTAGAAATGCAATAGCTATGAATGAAGTGACATAAGGAACTCAAATAGAACTTTTCTCTTACCCGATCTCTCATCAACAACTGGGCAGTATTCTTGTATTTAATCTTGATAAGGCCTGGTTTCTGAATCCAGGCTTCCCCATCCACCTGCACAGGGACACCATCTTCACCATTAATAGTTATCACCACCTCTTGGCACTACCAGAAAAGAGAGAGAACAAAAAGGGAGATAAATTAGGAGATGAGTGTGGGCTAATCTGGTATTGAGTCACAGTGTTAATGTGTATTTGAGGAGACACTGGCAAAAGATGTGAATCAGATCATCCCAGGGAGGAGCGTGTATTACTTATGAGCTTTCTGCTTCTTTGGTCCCTGCCACCTCTACATTCAACAACAGTCACTACCTCACTGCCTAACAGAATGCCTACTGCCTCTACCCAGGAGCTCTTAGAAGCAGGCAACATCCTTGGGTTGTACCTGGGAAGTTTACCCCATAATTGTATCCACCCAAATCTTGCCTACCTGCGCAATTCGATGATGATGCAGGTTGATGATACGAGACATGGCCATCTGCACAGAACCAAAGATTGCCACAACCTCTAACTTCCCATCATCGATTGCAGGGGCCTCATATTCCTAGGGAGGAAGAACCATGTCACAATTCTCCCAAGAATCCATACTTTGTCTATAATAAGTAAATGTTCTCTGAGGACTACTGGCAACATTTTTTTCTAGCACATGAGTAAGCGAGAAAATTATACCGAGAGGGAAAACGAATGCTTGTAACATACTTGAACTCCTTTGGAGATCAAGACATTCCGATTTCTTCCCTGTTCACTGCAGCATCACAAATCCCCAAGATCAGTTCTATTGGTTTCATGGACTTATATGACTTCAGAGTGTGGAGCTTATGGCTCCTTTCTAAGGAGATGCTTTTACTGACATATTATCTTGGGCTAAAGAACATAGCCTCCTGGGTAATCTTCTGAGTATTTTTCAGGCCTTAGTAATGGGAAAGTAAAAACCCAGGTATCACTTGACATAATTCTAGGGTCCTTGTGCTCTAGGATGGCACCTGTTTTAAAAAGCTGATCCTACTCAGCCTGTTAACAAGGGTCCCGCGCCTATCTCATCTTCCCCCACTGTCTACTTCCCATTCCAGTCAGCCCTGTTCTTTCCTTTCTGAGACAATTGAGCAGAGTCTCTCCTGTGGTTCACCACATTCCTCATTCCACACTCACTGTGTTTGCTCTGCTCCTTCCCCAGAAGTTGACACCTCCAGCATAGCTGGTAATGTTGAGCACTACGAGGCCTTGAAGGTTTGGCAAGGAGACCGGTTCTCCATCACACTGAAAGAGAAGAGTAGCTCTTATCACCTGGCTTTTCAGATGGCGAGATGGGGAAGGGCTTGGTCTTCTCTGCATAGTATCATTTCCTTATGTATGGAATAGAAATCAAACCTTGTGCCTTGTTCCCGTGGCTGTAAGTTAGGTTCCCCAGAGTTAAATTTTAGAAGAACTGAAGATAGAGTGGAAAGGTGATTTCTGATGTCACAAGATCCCCTTTCTCTATGCCCTTATATACTAACCTCGAGGTGTATCCTCTCTTCCAGTCTCCTGTAAGAGCGTTGCAGCAGTTCCTTGCTTCCCAGAAGACCGTACCATATTTTGTTCTTAAGGCGGCTACTACAGAGAGAGAAGAGTAGAGAAAGATAGTCAGAAGGTGAGTGATACAGAGGTAAGTGGATGGAGAAAGACAGGAAGGGGAAAACATCTTCTTTCTCATGTGCCTATTTTTGCTTTTTTAATGTAATACTTTAAATTTATTCTCTGAGAAGCTCATACATACATATGATGTATTTCAGTTGTATTCATCTCTTATCCCCCTGCCCAACCAATTCTTCTGGAATATATTTCAATTTTCTCATCCTCCTTGGTAGCTTGGCCATGCTCTAATGTATATGTGGGCAAGACTATTTGGATGCAGTGGCTTATTAAAAACAAATAACTTTCTTTTGAATGATGGTATTTAATAGTCTGATATCTCAACATCCATTTTATTTAACTAGCTTAAAACTGCAACCTGGATGAAAACATAGGTTTATAGGCAATAATTCATTCAAACTAAAAAAGAAAACTGGTACTTTAATATGACAAGAATTATATTTCTTGGATATGTGGGAATTCACAGAAATACTTTTTAAAAGAAATGAGTAAGGGAAATAATTATGATTTATTTCTTATAATTTTCTGAAGGCATAAATAACTACGCAAATTATTTTTAAAAAAGGAGTTATGTAAAGATAGAAAGGAATACAATTTCTCATTTTCTGACCAGAACTTGAAAATTAAACTGCTTTTTAGTTATTGGTACAAATATGAGTGAGGGGTGAATTTTTGGTGCAGTAATAAATGTCATGGACAAGAGGTACAGTGCTCACCTAAATTATATGTGTGATCATTCACAAAATCTTATTGCATATTTTACCAAGAACAGAAAAAAATCAATATGGATCTAGACATTATCTCATAAGGAGAGACAAATACTAATGATGCTGTTTTGAGCAACATGCATTTTATAAAGGTATTGAAACAGTGTATTTTATCCCATAAATATGACATTTCTTACATCTTTGTGTGTTTGGGATAGAGAAAATATGGGACAGGCACGGGATAACAAGAGACTTTGGATGGAGTTAAGAGTAATAAAGTCTTACTAACTATAGGAACTCCTATAAAAACAGAGAACTTTTTTGGGGGGGTTTTTTTGAGACAGGGTTTCTCTCTATTTCCCTGGCTGTCCTGGAACTCACTCTGTAGACCAGGCTGGCCTTGAACTCAAAACAGAGAACTTATACTTCCTAAAAGGGTTGAATATTATTTATGATCTTTTAACATCATAGAATTGAGCTATCATAGGAAATATTTGAAAATATGCAAGGCTAGTGCAAAATTCTTTGTATTCTGAAACCAAAAGATTTTGGGGAATTTTAACTTCATCATTTATAAAAATCAGAAGCTTAATTATATAGAAACACAAATATACCTAGAAAAAAATATTCTATAAAATAACTAAACTAACTAATGAATAAGTATGAGGTTGGGAGACTTTCATCTCCCTATCTCTAAAGTTACTTCACACGTACAGTTATTAAAGCAGTGTGTTACTTGCACAGGATGGACAAAAAAGTCAGTGAAATGAAGGGTCCAGAAACAAACCGTTATGTTTATGGTCAATTGATTTTTTAAAAAGATGCTAAAATTATTAATTCGGAAAATGACAACTTTTTGAAAAGATATAATACTGAAATTAATGAGGGATTTGTGGTGGATGGAGTACAAATGCCACATACAGGCTTGTATATTTGAATGCTTAGTGAGCAGGGGTAGAACTCTTTGTTAGGTTTAGAAAGGTTAGGGGGTATCACCTTGTTGGAAGAAGTATGTCAGTGGGGGTGGGCTTTGATGTTTTCAAAAGCCCACATCTGGCCCAGAGTTTTACTCTTTCTCTTGGTCTGTGGATCAGGATATAGAACTTTCAGCCCTTTCTCCAGCACCATGCCTGCCGCCATGCTCCCTGCCATGATGCTAATGGACTAAAATCCCGAAACTGTAAGCCAGCCCTAATTAAATCATTTTCTTTATAAGAGTTGCCTTGGTCACTGCCTTTTCACAGCAATAGAACAGTGACTAAGACAGTATCTTCATGCAAAAGGATGAATTTAGAGCATTAGCTCTCACCGTACACACAGAAAAAAATAATTCAAGGTACATCGGAAACTTAAATGTAAGAGTGTAAACAGTATAATTTTGAAAGAAAACAACATTTTCTGACCTTGAGTTAGATTAGTGTAATGCCAGAGACATGGTTTATAAAGACAAAAAATTAACTAGGCTTTATAAAAATTGAAACATTTTATACTTAAAAAGATATCAATAAGAAAATGAAAAGACTAGTAAACTGAGAACAACTAATATAGGTCACCCTCATCCCAGGCCTTTTCTGAGAAAGAGATGCTAGTGGCAGTGGCCAGGGGAGGGTGGTGGTCCTTTTAACTTAAACTTTCAATTTCTAAGAACTCTGAAGCTGCCTTAAGATATATGTTTAGGATAAATCTACCAGAAGGTACCAGGTGGGCCAGTACTAATCAGTGGGTCCAGAGGACCCAATCTGCAACACCAGAAAACAATAGAAGCATCCTGGATCCTTTGTAGTAGCCCTGTCAAGCAAAAGCAGATCTGGAGCCCTCATTGGGGCCTAGTTAAACTCTTAGAAATAAAATAAAGTTCAATGCAAGCAGTTCTCACCAGCAGTACCAGAAATCAGGGGAAATGTATGAAGCCAGGGTAATTATAAAGCAGCCCAGCTTTCTGGGTGATTGTCCCCACTAGGGTAGTCTTAGAACCTATGTACTTTGCTTCCCAAGAACCCTAGTCTTCCGGTTGCTTGTATGATGCAGGAATACTTATGTGCACTGAGATTGTGTGTGTTTATCCAGAGAGCTGAGCTTCTTCTCCTTACTTGTATTGTTCTGGGTGTTCTTCTCTTCTGGCATTGAACTCCAGAGAGATTTTCGCGTCTAGTCCAATTCCAAAGTAGTTGTTCATGACACACTTTTCTTTGAAGCGTCTGAAATTAGACAGGGAAGAAGGCCGACACTAAAACAGGGAAGGGCATCAGACACCACCAGGTATCAGACACCACCAGGTATCAGACAGCATCCACATAATGAAAACTAACTGAGGGAAGACTCCTCCCCTGGGACAAGCCATATGGTTTCTGGAAAGGTATATATAGATGTCCATTTGTGCCCCAAAGTGACCTGACAGTTCTGAGAGACAATGTCCAGGCAGCCTGGAAGCTTTAGTGGGGTTATGGCTCATATCCAAGAAGCCAAATTTGTAACCTTAGTTGTATTTGACATGAGTCAGTGTCTTTCTTTGCACAAAGAATGGAATACTTATGGGCCGATCCCATAACTAATTTTGGAGTATCTTCCTTGCAAATGTATTTTGGCTAGTACGTCTACATTACTAGTACCAGTGATGGCTGACTCCTTCCTGGCACTTTCACACCAGAAAACAAAGGTTTACATATTTCACATTTGAGAGGAGACTCTGGCAAAAGAGGGCACACCAACAAGGACAACGATGACGAAACAAGTAGTTTCTAGTTTCCTGCGTTCATCTAGGGTGTCAATCTCCAAACTAGAGCAGCCCAGAGCTATCTCCAGCCTATGGAAACTATGCATGCTCCTTCCCAATTTTGCATTCAAAAACATCTCAGTTGCTTGGAATAGGCTACAGGACGGGGGTTTACACCAGGAATAAATGAGACAGTCCTTTTGCACACCCGCTGTTAAGCGTGTGCCACTGTACTGCTTATCAGAACCCACAAGGCAGACCCGTGAGACCTCAAGCATGAATGGTGAAGTGACAGGTTGGAGGCGGGGGAGCTGTTGGGAATGTAAGAATGACTTTCTTCAATAAATTATTTATGAAACACTTGCTAGTTGTGTCTTTCTTTTGGGAAACTGAAAGGGGCATAGTCTAGCTGTTTCAGGCACAGGGAGACTTAAACCAGTCAGTAAACTTGAGTCACCTTTGCCTCCCTCGACCACAGTGAGAATTTGGAGTTTCTCTGACTAATGGCTCACTCAACTGATCTAGCAGAACTCAAAACGACTGAGCGTGGTAGAATTTGGCAGCTGGGATATTCCAGAGAAGTAGGACAGGTGAGATAATTGTCCTTGGATTTCCTATCAAGTCCCTTACATGACTAGTTTCTTTTGTATCCTCAACCATTTACAGTTAAAAGCAACACTGAGCAAAAATAAGTCTTCCAAAATAACAACTAACATTTATTATGTGTTTTCAAAGCATATAGCATTTAACTATGAGTATCAAATATGGCTCCGTGCAAGTCCTTTTCCTATCTAAACTTAACAAATCAGAATTTGACTCTGGACATGGCAAGACTATGCTACCAACAAGGGAGACAGAAACACCATTAAAAGGTCATAGAACTGCATACTTACATCGTTTCAGGTGTGATATGTAAGTGGTCTAAGTCAAGGTTATCTAGGTCTTCACTTCTCAGAGAAGGTATCGAATATAAGGTGTCACAACGAGAACCTAAACACAAAAAACATCGCCTTGGAGACAGATGCACACAGAAAGCCTTTCTCCCCACCTGTAATCCGCCCTGCTTTCCCTGTGGGTGAGGATCAAGCCCAAGGCCTTTCTCCTAACTAAACTTCTGTGTTCTCACACTACAGCCCCCCCCCCCCCAGATCCTTTTAGATGGATAGGGACTTTCATTGAGCTGAGGTGGTTGCTGGCTGTCAGTGATACAAATTCATATTCTGGCTCTCATCAGGCCAGTATTTTCAAAGTGTCCAACACAGTCTCAAGTTTCTGGAAAAGAGTGAGGAATGTCCACTAGAGATTAGGGTCATGTGTGAAGGCAGATGTGTGAAAATATATTTATTCCTTGGAAACTAGGTGGCAGTGCTGTAGAGTAAAATAAGAGAAGAAAGATCCTTACGGTGTCTAGGGCTCTGATCATAGTCATCTGAGTCGTTGTCTCCCAGGAACAAAGATGAAGCAAAGTTCTTAACTGATAAGCTCTGTCTGCTTTCGTCATCCAGAACTACAGAGAAGAAGTGGGGGGAGGGAAGGGGGTATGGAAGAAAGAAAGTAGAGAAGAATGGAAGATGGGTCACATTTATCAAACAGTTTCTGAGCACGTATATGCAGGTAGACAATGAGACTCCACTTTTCTATCCTTCATGATGTTGCTTGTATCCCCACATTTTTGTTGTATCATTTCCAAGGCTTTTAAGATCTATGCTGTTTTCTTCATTATTCTTTTTCTGCCACCCACACAGCACACAGAGTTGTGATTCAGACGCTTGGGAAGGGTGATTTGAATATCAGGGTAGAGATCATTATTCCCTTCTACCCCATTTTGTTAGTTCATATACTCCCATACTATGTGGGTGTATGCATGTGTGATATATGTGTTTGCATGATGTATGTGTATGATGTGTATGAGTGCAGGTACTTGCATGCCACAATGCACAGGTGGAAATCAGAGGACCACCTCAGGAATCAGTTCTCATTTTCCACCTTGCTAGAGATAGGATATCTCTTGTTGTTTCTTGCTGCATACACCAGGCCCACAAACTTCCATTGATTCTCTTGTGTCTCTTCTTCCCATTCCCCTAAAGAGGCACACTGAGTTTACAGATGTGTCTGTTACCATATCCTGCTTTTATATGGGCTCTGAGAATTCAAACTCAGGTTGCTAGCTGTGCTCAGCAAGTGCATCACCCACTGAGCCATCTCCTGGGCCATTACTGGTCACTCAAATGTCTCACCCCATCCTCCAGATATTTGAGAGGTTCCTATCTTTTTTTGTCAGCCCATGTGTGGTACAGCTCATGTGTCTAGCTTGTGCCAAGGCTCATATGGTCAATCATTACCTTACTGCCAAGTCTTTATTTGTCCTGTGACTACAAACTATAACCTTTCAATTTAACATTTGTTGAGGGAACAGGCTAATGATGGGTTGTGATGGAGCTATGGCCAAGCCAATTTAATTTGATCTTTATCACTACAGAAATAGGAACAAAAATGATTGTTTAATTCCTGGAAACTATAGAAACTGAAAGAAAGTGATTATTTAATTATTCCACAGTATAAAAGGGAGATGTACGTTTTCAGAGCCATAGCTAAGGTTTCTCCTAAAGGCATCAAAGCACGGACAGGTACCATGGATAACCACCAAAGGCTAGCAGGAAAGAGTCCCATGTTAGACGGGACTTCTGCTCAGTTCCAATTGCTCAGTTAGAATACACTTTATCATATAGCATTTTTTAAAATTTATTTTTCGAAGGAGCATTTTGTAGATAAAGAGGTCATTAAAAATCTTATGTGAGGAACTTGTAGAACATTAAAACTTCATACTCTGCTGTAAGTTTGGGAACTGTCCAGAATTCCGGGCCATTGCAGTCACTGCCACGTCAGCAGGGCCATTCTCGGGCTCCATATACCTGACTACAAGGCGTGCAAAGATGAACAGCACACGGGAAGTGAGGCTGACGGGGCTCTCGGCCCTGTCCCTCACGTCACTTGTAGTTGTTTAGGACACATGTCAGTTCCAAAAATAGAGAGGTGTAGGAACTGAAGGCCAGAAAAAGAGAAGTCAAAAGGACAGCTTATCTGGACTGAAGCTTTGCAAGTCAGCAGTCAGAGGAGTGACTTGCAGTACAACACTAACACGGAATCCTGTCAAATGTTGTCAGTGAGGTGATAGCAAACCCAGACTAAGGGAGACCATGAAACCATCCATAGGAGGAACCTTTTCTTTTTCCTATCCTAGTCACAATAGCTCTAAACACCTTACCTTGTTCAACCTGGAACATGATGAGTTTCAAGGACTGCTGGAGTTTCTGTGTCCTCTCAGTCAACTCCATCTTGGCCTTTGCTATGTGGTCTAGTTGAGGAATGAAGGGTTTTCCATCTGCTTTGCTTCTGCTTCCATATGCTATGGCTGCCCTCTCAGCAGAGGCAGCAACTGCATCCTCAGCCAGGAGATCACTAAGGATACTGAGTTTATCATACATTAAGTCGCTCTATAGTGGGAAGAAGGAATGGGGCATTGTTAGGAAAGATGGAAGGAGCAGTAGGAATGGTATGGGGAGGCTGGAGGGTACCACTGCATAGAATTCCACATGAAGTGATAAAGGACAAGCGGTGCTGACACCCAAAGGATAGCAGGGCATTGGTTTCTGAGCAGCTTCAGGTTTGTATGCATGCTCACAGTTTTTCTCATGTCAAGATGAATGGCCCTTGAGATTTGTATGGACCATGGATAAAAGAGAGAAATGGAAACATTTTTCTGTTAGTTTTTTCGTAAACATGCTTCCATGGATGCTGCTGTGCCTTTGTATAGTGTTGGTATCTGTCTTCAGACATATGTATTTCAAGGATGCACATCTGCCACATTATTTAAACTTTCCTTAGAGCAGTAGGTTTCAACCCACCTAATGCTGCTGCCCTTTAATATATATAGTTCCTCATATTGTGATGACCCTCAACCATAAAAATGACTTTCGTTGCTAATTCACAACTATAAGTTTGCTACTGTTATATATCTTAATGTAGATATATAATATACAGGATATTTGATATGCCACCTCTGTGAAAGGGTCACTCAACCCCCAAAAGAGATCATGACCCACAGGCTGAGAACTCTGACTTAGTAGTTTGCCATGTGAGACAATTTACTTAAGCTCTTTATTCCTCTATATCCGAGGTCAGCTGTGAGAATTATATAAATTGATACATTAAGAGCACTTAGAAGAAGCTTTGACACAAAGTGTCATGTAATTGTTATTGTTACAGAGGTGAGGGTGGGCCTGTTTACTTTTCATTTTTAATGTGTATGTATGTGGTTTGCCTGTTCATGTATGTGCATGTTTTGCACATATGTGGGTGTACATGTGTGTGTGTGGAGGGGAGGTGGAGACCRGAGCGTAATGTCAGGATTAACCTCAATCACTCTTTGACCCTATTCACTGAGCCAGGTCTTTGAGTCAAACTCCCAGCTCCCTGATATGAATAGTCTCCAGCCAGATTGTTCTTGGAATCCCCTGTCTCCACTCTCCAGAGCCGGAATTAACAGTGCTCACCCAGAAGCTATGTGGGTTTCTAGGGTTCCAAACTTCAGTCTTCACATTTATATAGGAAGCACTTTAACTGTTGACCCATGCCCTACCCACTACAACCTGGTATATTTCTATTGTATAAATGTTTGCAGTGCTAGGACTAAATTGTGTGTGTGTGTGTGTGTGTGTGTGTGTGTGTGTGTGTGTGTATTCTACTGAGTAATATTTCCACCTTTTGTGAATTTAGATGCATATATCTTTATGCATGTTTTGATGCATAACTCCATTCAGTGATGCTTAATGTACACTACTGTCTATTTATGGGCAGATTCTTGGCATATAACTAGGTGCATGGATGTGGATATGCACCAAAGTACCAGTCTTCATTTGGCTAAGATGAAGGTGATAAAATTGGGCCTTCCTCATCAAGAAGATTAAGCAGCTACTTAACTTTGCCACTACTTTATGATTCCCCAGTAAGAGGCCCATTTTATTTTATTGAAAAAGTTGGTCCTGGCTTACAAAGGGATGAGACAGTAGGACAGGACACTTACTTTCAAAATCACAGACTGCACTGCTGTGCTGTTCCGTTTTATTTGGTGCCAGGCCTTTACAATATCATCCATAAAATCTTCCACTGCTGAGCACAGGAATCTGGAAAGATGAGGTAGATAGCATATGTGTTAGAGCCTGTGAGACCTAGCATCGTTATACATCTTCCCCCCCTTCTGTCTCTCTTTCACAATGTATCCTGCCTTCTCTGTCCACTTTCTGACTTACCATCCTTCTTTCTGTATTTAATTTTCCCTGTACAGATGTTGAAACATGTTCCTTTCCCACTTAGGTCCAGTTTTACCCCACTTCCCAATTTGACCCCACTTGAGAGAGGTTTGCCAGCATTTCTTAGTGATGGTTGTCAATGACCAGAAAAAGAGACTTTGCTTAGTTAACATTTTCACTGTGGGTCAATCAGCACTAGTTTGAGGGTTACCCAATAAAGTATAAATGCAATGACACAAGGAAATGTCTTTCGTGTATGTGATTAGTGCTTCTCGGGTGACAGTATAGTGGATGGGCCAAGAGCCTTTGCTCCTAAGAGTGCTAGGGAAAATGAATGAGTCAAATGTTTAGGAGGGGCATGTGTTGCTTGAGTTATAGGACAGCACAAAGGTAAGGCATCAGTCCCTGAATACTTGGCTCAAACTTTCACTAGTCCCCTAACTTTCCACAGCTGATGGGACCTAGGACCCTGACTTCTACCACCCATTAGTTCCTGATGCCCAGAGGTTAGGATTCCACAGAGACCCTGCTCATATTTCTGTGGATGCTCTAGCTCCTGGACCTGAAATGTAAGCAGTCTCTAGAACATTAGCTCCCAGCTCCTATTTCCACTCAGTGGATATTATCACTTCATATGTGAAAGTCTCAGGGCAGAAACAATATTGACATGCCAATGCAAGAAAATGTATATCCACAAAAAAATTACTGATCCTATAATAATGAACCCCAATGAAAAGGACTGGGGAGAATTTCAGAGAAAGAATTAGGAAGAAGGATTATAAGCATGTCCAAACAACTCAAAGAAGACAAGAATAGTCTCTAAGAACAAAAGAGATGAAGAATTCAATACAAGTTATGAAAAGAGAATTCAATAAAGACAGAAAACTACTGAAGAAAGTTAAACTGAAATCATGCTGGAAATGAAAACGTCAATAAACAGGACTAGAAGCCAGGCTGCAGCATGAATAGCTAATTACAGTTAAGTAATTAAACGGAACCTAAATACGTTAATATCCAATCAGCTTCTTCTCCAGCCTACATGATCATATAACCTCACATACCATCAAACCCATGGACTATCTCTAGTAGCTTGAACTGGCTGCTGTGATTGCAACCAATGCAGGCACCACCACCATATGGTCATTTTACTTCATGTAAAATAGGCTAAAAGAATCCCACCAGGATATCCACAAAAGTGTTGGTAGGGATTTCATAGAAGGGTTTCCCAGTGACAGCTGCCAGGGCTACCACCAGTAAGTAACTCAGTGGGAAAAGGTAAAGCCGTGGGAGTTAGGCAAAGCTCTAAACAGTGCTTTGGGTACCAGAGAGCCAACAGCTGCTTCTGCCTTTGTGTGAATGCAGCAAGTGTGGCTAGATGGAGTTTACTTTAGCTACCCACAGCCCACAGAACAGAGTCGAAAAAGCTATATACAAGACAAATCAAGAGCCCACATGGGAAGAACTGGACGGGTAAAAATGAACACCTAGTGTGACCAGGGCCAGGACCGGGACAAGAGAGAAAAAACAGTGGCTCTAACAAAGAGAGAGAGAGAAAAAAAAAAAGCCCAAACAAAATAATACGACATTCAGGACAGCGATCTTGTTTTCGTATATCTCCACCCACCTCACCGGCTTCTTCTACAGCTATTTCTCAAGTACATGCACAGTAGGGCATTAGAGCAGGCCAACAGTGTCCCCTGCTGTTCACACCTTTTGCTGTTTTACTCCCTCTTTTGCTGTCCTTTGTTTCTTCCTTCCTCTTTCCCCACATGCATTCATCCCTTAGTACTGCATCTCCTAAAGCCCAAAGGCTGACCTTGTTTATGGCACTGGGATACATATCTTTACCTCTTCTTTTTAATCTACCATTAATCAAAACTCCCATGTATTAACTCCATTTCTCCTTTGCCTCAACCATTCTGATCCCTACTTCCAATGTGAGGACCTAACGCGCATCACTAGACTCAATGGGATTGTTTTCCTCTCCTCTTCTTTTCCATTCTGCTCACACTAACATATGAGCATACACAACAGCCTTGGGGTTCCTTCATTCCCTAAAGTAGTCAGTACTTTTTAAGTGCCTATTTCGTAGTCACTTTTTGCTATTTTATCAGAGTGCGTGAACTATGGAATAGTGACTGGTGCTTCAGACAGTAGTCAGCCCTCAGAGCAGAGATAGAGCCTGGTGCCCGGAACATTAGTCTAACAGATGAAAACATTACCACACCTGCTGTAGCCTAGTCTCTCCTGAGCATTGCAAACATACCCACTGAGAGAGGAGAGGCAACCAGAAGGAAAAAAAGAAAGTAAAAACAACGCATCTTAACCCCCCAAAGGCTGATCCCAGTGCAAAAACCCAAGGCAACTTATCTCCTCCAGAAATTACCAACCCCATACTAATGACCCATAGGCAAAATGGATTAGACAAAATTCAAGCTGAAGAATGCAAAGCAATAATTACACATATGTAAGAATATCTCAAAGAGAACTACAATAGTTTCAAAGATAACACAAAGAGACAGCTGAATGAAACAGGGAAGTCAGTTCAGGATATGAAAATAGAATTTAATAAAGAAATGCACATACCTAAAAACCTCAAACCATAATAATGATGGAAATGAAAACATACTAGGTCAAGTAAAAACTTCGGTGAAAAGCCTCACCAATAGGATGAATCATGTGGAAAATAGTCTATTAGGTAATGAAGACAAAATAGCACAGCAGTTCTCAACCAATGGGTGGTGACTCCTTTGGGGGTTGAATGACTTTTTCACAGGGGTCACTTGACACCATAGGAAAACATAGATATTTGCATTATGATTCATAATAGTAACAAAATTACAGTTAGGAAGTAGCAGTGAAATAATTTTCTGGTTGGGAGTCACTAAAACATGGGAAATTGTATTAAAGGGTCATAGTATTAGGAAGGTTGAGAACTGCTGGAATAGATAAATTGTATCATTCAAAGTCAATGATAACACATGAAAAACAGTGTATGAACAGAACATGCATGGACTCTGGGACTACAAAATACATAATTGGTATAACCTACATAGGCAAAAGAAGGAAAACATTTTCAGGCAAAAAGCATAGGAAATGATTTTAATAAGATCATACATTTCCAAAATTGAGAGGGAGAGACACTCATCTAGATGTAAGATATACACAATGCACCAAACAGGACCAGAAAAGAAACCAACTATAAATAGGGATACTTTGATTCTTTCTGATTGTCTGTCTGTCTGTCTGCCTGCCTACCTGCCTTTCTGTCTGTCTGTCTGTCTGTCTGTCTATCTATCTATCTATCTATCTATCTATCTATCTATCTATCTATCTATCTATCTATCTATCTATCTATCTATCTCCTGCCTGTCTTCCTGTCTTCCTTCCTTCCTTTCTTTCCTTTTCTCTCTCTCTTCCTTCCTTCTTTCCTTCCTTCCTTTCTTTCCTTTTCTCTCTCTCTTCCTTCCTTCTTTCCTTCCTTCCTTTCTTCTTTCTCTTTCTAAGATTTATCTACTTTATTTATGTGAGTAAATTGTTGCTGTCTTCAGACACACCAGAAGAGGGCATCAGATCTCATTACAGATGGTTGTGAGCCACCATGTGGTTGCTRGGAATTGAACTCAGGACCTCTGGAAAAGCAGTCAGTGCTCTTAACCTCTGAGCCATCTCTCAAGCTCCTGATTCTTCCTTTTTATTTGTATCCCCTTTATGGCCTTCACTTGACTTACTGCTCTAGCTAAAATTTCAGTACTATGTTAATAGAGAGGGAGAGTGGGCAGTCTTTTTTTTCCTGATTATAGGGGAAATGCTTTGAGTTTCTTTCCATTTAGGATGGTACTGGTGATGAGATTCCTTTATGTTGTCTTTACTATGATATATTCCCTGTGTCCTTGTTCTCTCTAGGACTTTTTCCATTTGGTTTGTTTGTTTTTCAAGACAAGGTTTCTCTGTGTAACAGCCCTGGCTATCCTGCAACGAACTCATTGAAATCTGCCTGCCTTTGCCTCCCAAGTGCTGGGATTAAAGGCATATGCCACCACATCTAGCTCAGCCACTTGATTTTTAAATAAAGATACCAAAAATACACGTAGAAAAATATAGCATCTTTAAAAAATATGTTGGGGAAACTGGATATATGCATGTAGAATAATGAAACTTGATCCAAATGGGTTAAAACATCAATGTTGGACCCATAACTCTGAAATGTCTAGAAGAAAAAGTAGGTAATGCATTTAAAGATCTAAGCTCAGTCAAGAACATTCTGAATAGGACTCCCAGTAACTCAGGAAATTGGACCAACAATAAGTAAATGTCAATTCATGAATCTAAAACATTTCTGTACTGCAAAGGAAACGTAATCAACTGGAGAGGCAGCCTATATAATGGGGAAAAATCTTTGCCAGCTATACATCTTACAGAAGTATGAGTATCTAGAATATATAAAATTAGGGGAAAACCCCCCAAACACCAAGAAAGCAATACCATTTGAAACTGGGCTGTTGGGGCTGGAAGGATAGCTCAGTGGTTAAGAGGTCCTGAGTTCAATTCCCAGCAACCACATGGTGGCTCACAACCATCTATAATGGGATCCAATGTCATCTTCTGTTATGTCTGAAGACAGTAACAGTGTACTCATATACATAAAATTAAAAAAATGTGGGCTATGGCCATGAAGAAAATTTTCTCAGAAGAAAAAATACAAATTGTTAAAAAAAATTAGGGCTGGAGAGATGGCTCCAATTTTATAGTATTTTAAAAATATCTGTGTAACTTATTGAGCATTGTTTGGTCATTGCTGTATGTATAAACATCATAATAAATATTAGATTCTTATGTTAATAAAAAATTTAAGTGTTCACTACCATTAGCCATCAGAGAAATACAAATTAAAACTATTTTGCTATTTCTTTTGACCCCAGTCATGTTAAAACAAGAGACAATAAGTGYTGTCAAAGATGTAGGGAATTAGAAACCATCAGTGTACTATTAATGGGAGTGTCAATTGGCACAGCAAATATAGAAATTAGTGTGGAGGTTTCTCAAAAAACTAGAAATAGATCTACCATATAACCTAGTTATACAACTTCTAGGTTTATACCCAAAGGACTCTCTTTTCTACTACAGAGACATGCTCATTTAAATTTATAGCTGTGCTCATTACAATAGCCAGTATATTACTTTTCTGTTGCTGTGATAGAATAACATGACCAAAAGCAACTTAAGAAAAGCTTATCTTGGATTATGGTTTGAGAGAGCTAGATGTCCACAATGGTAGGGAAACCATGGTAGCAGGAGCAGGAAGCTCAAAGAACACATCTTATTCACACACAAGGAGGAGAGAGGGTAAGCAGGAAATGGAGTAATATGATAAACCCTCAGAGTCTGCTCACAGTGACATACTTTATCCAGCAATACTGTTATTTCTAAAGGCTCCTTGACATTTTCAAACATACCCACTGGTTTTTAAGTGTTTTAACATCCTCAGAAATATCAACAGGGCACCAAGGGTTTAAATACTTTAGTCTATGGGGGAATGTTTCTCATTCAAATCACAACAGCTAAGGAATAGACTTAATCTTGATGTCTATCAATTGATGAGTGGATAATGGAAATTTGATACCTTGGCACAATGGAATTTTATTTAACAAGAAATAAAATAACTGACTGAAGTAAGGAAGAATCAGAGATTAAAAAATTGTATATGTGGATCTTATCATAGAATCTTTAGATTTGTGTTTAATGTATAATATCTGTGGAATCCAGAAAAGTAGAAAGGGAACATTGGTGGAGAAGGACAAGAAAGATTTTTCAGGGAGGGAGGATAGTGCAATACAAGTGTTATGAAAGGGACAGAAAAATAAGGGGAGGGAGATTTAGGTGGGGAGAATCTGTATGAATATAATTAAAGTTATATTCATATAGATTATACTTGGATAATACTTCTCCCAGAAGGTCACACATTTGAAAGAAGGGGAGGTATATCTGGGGAAAATTTAGAGAAATGATCAAAATATATTTTATAAAATTCTCAAGGAATTCATACAATATTATACTTAAAAAAAATAAGCCAAATGAGAACTCAGAAAACTCTAATAGAATTGAATGTGGAAAAAAGAACATAAGGTAGAGGAATTGGATGATTCGGTAAAGGAAAATTGTAAAGTATATGTACATGTATGTGTATACACACACACACACACGTACACACAGAGAGACACACACAGACGTGGGAGAAATTAGGGATACCATGAAAACAGCTAAATTTCAGGTTATGTGAATTAAATAATGAGAAGGATACCATACTAACACATAAAATATATTTTAACAAAATTGTAGAAGAAAATTTTCCAAAATTAAAAAGTTGCCCATGCAGGCACAGGAGGCCTACAATACTCCAAATAGAAAAGAGACATATTACAGTTAAAACATTGAAAACAGAATAAAGGATATTTACAAGAGAAAAAATTCAAGTTATTTATAAAGGCAGGATCATTAGAATAGCACCTGATTATTTGACATTTAAAGCCAGAAGGGCCTGAAGAAATGTATTTCAAGTTTTGAAAGATAAAAATTGTCAACCCTGACTGTTATAACCAACAAAACTATCTATTAAAATTGAAGGAGAGATGAAAGTCTTCCATGATGAAGATAGATTAAAGAAATTTTCAATCAGTAAGCCAACTCCAACAAAAGATATAGAAAGGAATAATTTAGTCTAAACAAAAGAGCAAACATATCCAGGAGGTCACAGAGAGTAAACAATACCAGGATCAAATGAAGTCTAAGAAAATATCACAAGATCAACAAAGCTTGGAATTAACATATTTCAATAATAAGTCTGTATACTAATTGTCTCAATTACCCAATAAAAAGACAACAAACTAACACACTGGATTAGAAAACAGGATTCATCTTTTCTGTGAATCCAAGAAACACATCTTACCACCAACAACAGACACCATCTCTTGGTAAAAGCATRGGAAAAGTTATTTCAAGCAACCTGAACTAGGAAACAAATAGACCTAGCTATTAGTCAAAAGAGATAAGAAGGGTCATTTCATCCTCATCAAGGGAAAAATAAACCAAGAAGATACCACAGTTCTGAACATATACACACCAAACATAGGTGCATCTAATTTATAAAAGAAATTCTACTAGATATAAAACCACAGATTAACTACAACATAATGATAGTGGGTGCCTGCAGTGTCTCACAGGTTATTTGAACAAATACTAATTAGAGAAACATTGTAGTTAAATAACATCATAAATCAAATGAACGTAAGGGACATCTACAGAACATTATTAAGCACTAAAGAATACACATTCTTCTAGAATCCATAGGGCTTAAGTGCTAAATTATATCACATATCAGGACACAAAGTGAGTCCCAAAAATATAGGGTAAATGAAATAAAATCCTATATTCTATCTTACAACAATGGAATAAAGCTGCATATAAACACTAATTAAGACTACAGAAAGAACTCAAAGTAATAGAGACTCAATAGCAGAGTACTGAATGATAATTGAGTCAAGAGTAAAATCAAGAAGAAAAGATTTTAAATCCTATAATTAAAAATAAAAACAGAAAATACATTTAAATATAAAATGGTTAAATATGAGAAATACAGGAGTTAAAGCATTAAGAGGGAGTGGGAGTAAAGGATAGGTCAGAGAAAGGGGGTTGTGGGTAAGTCAAACAAAAATAAGGATGTATGAAAATACATATCAAAATCGATTTGCTACTAAGATAATTTAAAACTACAACTTTAAAAAAGGAAAAGAATCTTCTAGTCCATAGTCAGATGCATTATCCGCTGTGTCCTCAACTGAAGAATGGATACAGAAAATGTGGTACATCTATACAATGGAATACTATTCAGCTATTCAAAATGAGGACATCATGAATTTTGCAGGCAAATGGATGGATCTTGAGGATATCATCCTGAGTGAGGTAACCCAGGCTCAGATGGATGTGTATGGTATATATTTATTTATAAGTGGATATTAGCCATAAAATATAGGATGCCCATTTATCCCCACTCCATAGACCCAAGGAGGCTGAACAGAAAGGAAGGCACAAGGAAGGATGTTTGAACCTCACTTGGAAAAGGAAATGGAATAGTCATAGAAGGCAGATAGAATAAAGGAACTGTGTGGGAGAGGGAATCAGAAGGGGAGTTGCTGTGGGGCAGGTGTTTGGGGTTGGGTATGGGGAAGGGCAGAGGGGTTGACTGGATAGCCATGAAAATGGATGGAAATCTTCAACTAAGAGTGTGTATAGGGGGCACCCCCAGAAAGAGACAGAGACTTGGGATAGGGGAGGTGCCCAAGAATCAACAGGGGTGGTCTTAGCTGTGATTGACAGCATTGGGGATATGGAGCCTGGGGAGGCTGCTGCCTGTGGCCAAGCAAGAACCTCTGTGGAGCAATAGGGACTCCAACCCACCCACAAAACTTTCAACCCCAAATTTATCCTGTCTACAAGAAATGCAAGGACAGGAATGGAGCAGAGACTAAGGGAAAGGCCAACCAATAACCGTTCAAAGTTGAGGCCCATCCTATGGACAAGAACCAATCCCTGACACTATTAATGATACTATGTTATGCTTGCAGACAGGAGCCTAGCATAGCTGTCCTCTTAGAGGCGCCACCCAGCAGCTGACTCAGACAGATGCAGACACCCACAGCCAGTGGATGGAGCTTGGGGACCCCTATGGAGAAACAGGAGGAAGGATTGCAGGCCCCAAAGGGGATAGGAACACCACAGGAAGACCAACAGAGACAACTAACCTGGACCCTTGGGGCTCTCAGAGTCTGAGCAACCAACCAAAGAACATACATGGGCTGGACCTAGGCCTCCCCGCTCATATGTAACAGATGTGCAACTTGGTCTTCATGTGGGTCCCCAACAACTAGGGCAGGGGCTATCCCAAAAGCTGTTGTCTGTATGTAGGATATGTTCTTCTAGCCTGGCTGTCCTCTCTGTCCTCAGTGGGAGAGGAAGTGCCTAGCCTCGCAAAAAGAAAAAAAAAAAAAAAAACAACGAAGTTCCAGGGATGGGGAGGGATACTCAGGGGGATGTCCCACTCAGAGGAGAAGGGATTGTGAGAGGGATTGACCAGGAGGGGGTCAGTGAGTGGGATGTAAAATGAATAAGTAAAAACAAATAATTAATTTAAAAAAAGAAACAGAATGGAATTACCCTACATGGATGGACGATGTCATTCCCAGAAGACATGGCTTATTACTGAAAGCCTAATTGCAAGACATGAGATACCTCCCTATAAGTTCTTGGTCAAGGAGCAACAGAGGTATCCAAAACAACACAATCTATTGTCACTGCCCTTGGTTACCTACCGTAACAAGTAAGTCACTATTGGAGAAAACACCTTGCACATTGGCTGTATGATATAAAGAAATCAATTTCAAAGCACCTGGAAAACATTCTCCCTGCTGGTTAATTTTCATAGTAGTGTAAGGTGCTATGAAGGCTGCTGGGAGAGGAAAAGCATCAGTGATCTTATCCAGTGCTGGGCCCTGCATGCTACAATATCATCCTGCTAGGCAAGATGTGCCTACAGATAAAAACGTAGCATGACTATTATGGGGTAACTAGCACTTTTATGATTGAACTTGAGGCCTGCTCCACAGGAAGACATTTCACACCTGTTACTATAGCCTTCTCAAAAGCCCATGACTTGGAAGGTCATATAACCTGTTGGTATTACTGTCTTAAATGGTCACATTGTCAAATTTCCTTCCAAATATTTGTTTAAACCATCAGACTGAGCACAGGGACCCCAGTGGAGTAGTTAGGGGAAGGACTGAAGGAGGTACAGGGGCCTTATCTGGCATCAATGGGAGGGGAGGCCCTTGGTCCTGTGAAGGCTTCATGCCCCTGTGTAGGGGAATGCTAGTGTGGTGATGCAGGAGTGGGTGGGTGGGGCACCCTCATAGAAGCAGGGGAAGGGAGTATGGGACTTTGCAGATGGGAAACCAGGAAGGGGAATAACATTTGAAATGCAAACAAATAAAATATCCAATTAAAACAAAGAAGACTGACATGTATGGGCTTAAGTGACTTGAGATACAGAGCAGCCACCTCATAGTAAATACTCTATAAATGTAAAAAACAAAAACCAAAAATCTTTAAACCTGGCCTGGCCTCAACGTTGGTCCAAAAAGCTTTTTTTTTTTT
>BDUI01000137.1:51534-67028 GCA_002335545.1 Apodemus speciosus
CACACACCAGCCCACATATTACCTCTGAACAGTCTATGAGACCGTGAAGGATGAAAACCGAAGGCAGACTCACCTTGTGGCGATGACCATCTCAGTGGGGTACTTGGCCTTCAGAATTTTGTTCAACTCAGTGGTTGCAGACTCTACGTTCTTGATGGCAATAGCCTAGAGGGAAGCAGAGTGTTCAGTCTCAGAAGCTTAGCACTGTGACTTATTAGAGTGCATCGCCTCAACCCCTCGCCCACACCACCAGCCTTGTGATTTCCTTCTTAGTCTTTCTCAGAAACTCAACTGACTTTCTGGAAATAAACTCAAATAATCCTTAAATGTACCTAAAGATAATCTGGCATATAAATCATTCTAAAAATGTAAGAAACACTCTACGAAAAATCTCATATTATTTTATAGAGATAGTAAATAATAGATTTGTGATTCCAATTCATAACTTTCCAATACCATTAATTTACTTTTTGAATAGTACTAAATATGTGACCGACTGTGTTCTAAATTAAATGTATATCTCACTTTTATATACTCTCAATAGCTACCCTGAGAGGTAAAGATTACTTGTATACCCATTTCACAGAAGAGAAAACTGAGGTACGGGAAAGAAATCATTAGGCAGCAGAACTTATGTTTGATTGCAGGTAATTGGACAGATCACTAGCCTATACTGTGATGTTCCAGGCCAATGACAGACCCCATCTCTAGCAAAAACATGGAAGGTGTCTAAGGGCCCAATGTGCTGTATACATGTGCATCCACTTCATATACATGCAAACAAAATCCCCCAAACTTTTTTTTAGAATTCTCATTGCTTTTAGGATAAAAGTCCAAATTCCCTACCATGATTTATTAGCCTTCTCTGGTTTGGTCCCTGATTAATTTTCTAGTCTCTCATTTTGTATGTTCCATCACTAGCTGCCACACCCTGGACATTATGATTATGTTTCAGTTCTATTAATATCACCCAGCAATTACATCATATTCTTATGTTTGGACCAATAAAAAGACAGGCCTTGTGGTGGTTTGAATAAGAATGGTCCCCACTGGTTCATATACGTAAATGCTTAGTGGCACTATTTGAAAGGATTAAGGGTAAAACCTTGTTGGAGGAAGTGTGTCATTGGGGGTGGGCTTTGGAGATTCAAAAGCCTAAGCTAGTCCCAGTGTGTCTCTCTTCCTATTGTTTGCTGCTTAGGATGGAAAACTCTCAGCTCATCGTCCACGACCATGTCTGCCTGTGTGTCACCGTGTTTGCTGCCATGATGATAATGGACTAATCCTCTGAAGCTGTAAACCAGTCCCAATTAAATGCTTTCTTTTTTAAGAGTTGCCTTGGTCATGGCATCTTTTCACAGCTAGGAAGCACTCCCTAAACCAGGCTTCATTTGTCATTTTTGCCTATTTATTGCTCTTCCTTGGATGTTTACTGAAATAACACTCATTCTGGAAGTTTTCCATGACACCTCACAAAGTGACATGCATGCAATATTTTATTAAAACTTTGTCTTTTCTAACTCTAAATAGACTCTGAGCTCCACAATAACAAGGATTATATTCTTCTTTATCTACTAGTGTATAAAAACATTTCATAATACAGTATTTCATATATAGCAGTTATCTAATAAGCATTTTTAATGAATAAGTAGCTGAATGACTTATATCCCTAATGTCTGACATATTTGTAGTCAATAGCTGCTGATTGGTATCTCTAGTCCTCAGAGATCTTCTTCTCATCAAGTCCTAGTATCTCACATGTGATAAAATCATTGCTCTCAATTATAGCTGAGCAATACTCACCTCAAATCTTGATAGATCCATTTCCTCCTGACCTCTCAGCAGTGGGGCTTGTCTGGGGGTCTCACGGATCGTCACACTCCATCTACAATGAAGTTTAAATACAAATATTATTCAGGTCTCCACTAATTACAAGGGAAATCAATACTTCACAGATATGCTAAAGTTCAAAATGTTACTGAGGGCTACAGGGTGTACTCAAGCAGTGTACCTAATTTCAAAATATACAAAAGAAAGGATTTTGCTTCATGACTACCCTAAATTAGTGTGATGGAAGGATTTTTTTCCTCAGGACTCTCAGAAATCAGTGCTTTTTAACTAGAAATAGCATCAAGACCATCAGAAATGTTTTTATGAAATATTTATACCAGAGACTTGCCCAAGGGCTACTGAATAAGAATCTCTCTGGTGGCCCTAGATTTGTGTCTTGAAAATCCACACCTTACAATAAAAGTCCTATTTCTGAAGATATAGGATGATGATATTCTCTATTGTCTGGAGCAGAGGAAATATCAGCCAGTTGTTGCTAAATTCCCTCTATTCCACTTTTTTTTTTTTTAAAAAAAGTTTCCCTCAGAGCCTGATTTTACTGTAGATTCTTTCTCATGAATAAGTATGTTTCACATTTAGAAGGACACTGAACAAACCTTTGAAATATATCCATGAATCCCCTGCTCTATGCTCTTTAAAGGGGGAAGAAGGGCTTCCACAATATTGAGGGAATATGTGCCTCTCTGGCTTCTCAATAGATAAGCCCTCCCAAATAAGCCTGCACTTACACTACAAGGGAAATGGTCTATGGGAGAGGCTGGACTCTGGTCTGTGAGGGTATACATGGAGGCACAGAGACATAGCCTTTTGGCCACTCACCTGTCTAAAATCCTCACGTGAGCCTGCTCTACTTGAGTGAGGATATCCAGTGGTGATTTGTCTTTATTCCAGAATGCTCCCCAGCCAAGGACACGAGCCAGATCATTACCAGTTCCAAGTGGGATGATTGCCAGCTGACACTGCAAAAACAAAAGAAGAGGCTCTTTTCAGACAATCTTTCCACCATGTTTTCCTCTCTGCAAGATGCTGAGGATGTTCTTTGAGAAGGAATATGCCTTACAGCCAGTGGCTTTAAAGGATTGCTTCCTAGAAAGTGTAGTAAGAGGGTATTTGGAGCTGAATGATATTTTCTCAAAGGAATTGGACCCCATTCTTATTTAATAATAATAATAATAATAATAATAATAATAATAATAATAATAATAATAATTCTGGGCTATGCAAAAAGTCATAGCTATAGCTATAAGTGAATATAACCATAATTTCTATTTCAGTTAGGGCTCAGCAGAGGAAATGCCTCAGGAGACATAGATTCTGGGTTCAGAAGATCAAGGGGCTACCTACAGATGGAGAAAGTTATGCCTTTGTAGAGCCTCAGAGAAGAAAATCATTTCCCATATAAGGAGAAGGAAATTGGAATGTTCTTTTCCACCTCTTTACTTTGAAGCCTAGAGAATGTTCATTCTTTATGCCCATTCCTTTATTTTTCCTTCACCCAGCTACAACTAGAGAATAGTCTTAAGGGACCATGTTCAGATTGATCAGGTTAACTATTAAACTTGTAGAAGACATGCTTATAGATAGGAGGGATACACACTTGGAACTTTGTAGGATAAACAGCTCCATACCCCCTACTCTTTCTAGCAATAGTTAAACTGAATCAGCCAGGGGCTTACCCTATCGTGCAATCCATAGGCATCAATTGTAGATAAGACCCAGCTCACACTGCCATCTCCACCACAAACCAGCACACGAAAACGGGCAAAGTTCTTGAACATAGCGATGCTATAAGGAAAAGGAGGAAAGTGTATTAGTTTCATAATTATTTGGAATTTACAACTATTTCTTATGGTATGTCAGGACCTAAGGACTTCTGCTTTAGTACCCTCCTAACAAGGCCATCTGTCTTCTCTTTGTATTAGCTTCTGATTCTGTGTATATTTGTGCACAAGATAATCTTAGAAATTAGACCTTGTCTCAACTCATATTATTTTCTCCTTAATTTTTCTTTGGGAGCCATTAATAACCTAGTCATGTGCTGAGGCTCAGGAAGAATACTTTGCATAGTTGTTAGGGGCTCACAGGAGCCAGCACTGAACTGTCAAAAGATCCCATAATAAAACAAGTCTGTAGTTATGTCTATTTGCTTCCTCCTCTGATGTCAAAGGGCATAGATTTTATATTGCCAATCAGAAAAAGGAAAGCAAGTTTGGGTTCAGGAAAAGAGATTGAAGAGATTTCTGGAAGAGGACTAAATGGTAAAATGGTTCAAAATCATATATTAGTGTATCTGTCTGGGTTCAAGAACTAATTCTAGATATTTATTCTAGAATGAACAGGGAGTAGGTAGACTATTCTAAGAGCCAACCATACTCCTTTCCCCATGCTTACCCTGCTTCAGGTCCACCCTTCGCCAGGTCGAATACTTGAGACGGATTAAGATATTGTTTGAATTTCCGGAGAAAGATGATCCCTTGATGATCTCCACTTTTAGAGTTAATGAAGATGAGCAAGGGACAGGAACAAGTCAGTGGCCAGTCGAGATTCCAGAAGTCAGGCGATACTACTAGCTGGCCTGTTAACACATACAAGAAAAAGAAAAAGGGCAATTGAGATAAGATACAATTCTGCATCACATTTTACAAAGACTTTGAGTACCAGCCCAAGTCTTTTGCTGTTAAGGAGTAGAGGAAAAGTTAGAATATCATCAAAAGGTGAATAAAAGTACTTGTTCTCCTATTTCTAGGCACCCCCTATAATTTTCTGAGAAATTATTATATACCAGATATCATATGAGATATTATTAGGGATATAGCCTTTGATCTCAAGCAACTTTTCAAAAAAGTTCTGCTGTGCCTGGGAAAAATAGAAGTCAGATTCCTCCCAGTAATTGGCTGGTAATTTGAAGGCATCCTAAGCAGTTGTGTACCAAATTTTCAGGGCTTGCCTGAACTTGCAACTATAGGAGGACTGTACTATGTTTCCTAAGCAGTATAGCTTAGATGTAATTATGTTCCATGAGCTAATACAATACCCTTGTCAGCAATTTTTAATGAAAAGTAAAATGGTATCATAATGGTAGTTTGGTCKCATTCATTCATTCATGCATGCATTCATTCGACAAATGTGTATTGCGGATGTTCTCTGTGCTCATTCTTATTTATGTGAGTGGACAAAATACAACTCTTGTTTAACGAATGCAAGATAAATATAAAGCATAATGTGTTGTGAGGAAAACAATGTGGTCACGAATAATTCTCTGGGAAGGCGGCATTTAATATCATGGAGAGGAAGGTGTGGCAGTTGGTGTTGCTCCACGGTAGCGGCAACATGTGAGCTTATTCACATCAATGCAAACCACCATTATGATGGTCAAATAAATGAAGGGCTAAGTAATTGAGACACTTGGAGGAAGAAATTTGGGAGAGACAAGGAAAAGTGTTAGGGCCATGAGAGGGAAATCTAGTTGTCTGGGAACAGTGTGATTGTTACCGAGGGAGGGGAAAAGTAGAAGAAGAAGAGATGAGAAAGCTGACAGGAGCCAGACAACATCATAGCAAGATGCTTAGAGAAAGCAGTATGAAAGAAAGGTGAGCTTGAGACCGCCAAGTCAAACATGATGAGTCAAGTCACAAGACATTCTTGCTGTATCTCAACAAAGAATGTGGACCCCAAGGGATATATGGTTTGGATATGAATATCAACTACCCTGCATGGACTCATGTGTTGTTAGCTGGAGGTGCTGTTTTGTCTTTTGAAAATCATGTAATCTTTAAAAGGTAAGGTCATGTTGGATAAAGTGGTTCACTAGGTTGGCAGGCCTATTGAGTGTCATGGTCCAGTCCCTGTTGAAGCCCTGAGCTCTCTGCTTCTTGGTCTGCATTGATGTGAATGAGCTCRCATGTTGGTTCTGCCCACTGCTGCACCTTCCCCTCCACGATGAACTGAACTGTGTTCCTTCAAACTGTGAGCCAAAATACACCCTTCCTAGTTTAAGTTGCTACTTGTGAAGTATTTGGTCATAGCAACAAGAAAAGTAACTAACACACCGACTAAGGCAAGGGCTGCGGAACATACAGATGAGAAAGAATAGATGCAAGATTTATCTGTAAATGTTTTGTATTATTTTAAAAAGGAAAACTCTTAGCCTGTGTGAACATATTTGCCAGTCAAGAATTAAGAATACAAGAAAACAAAAAAATATGCTAATGATATCTATAAGCTAAGTAACCATCAGAGTATAGAAAAAAAAAAGAAGACTTTGAGAATCATCTGGCAGCTTTGAGCATGTACTGTGCTTTGTGGTATATTTTTATAAGATGTATGCTACATCTTGTTGCCCTTGAGATTAATCACTAAACTACAGGAAACATCTTAACCTCTCTAAGAGTTCATCTTTTCATATGTATAGCAGTAGCATATTGCAAGGATTAATAAAATAGTCAACATAGAGAACTGGAGTGTTCAATTCACAGGTAAACAACCTGACTCACAAGGTTGCTTTTAAATGACTCATGTCAACTACAAGTGATTTTCTTGTACTGTGTCACAGTTTATTTTATTTTGTTTCTTTTACATCCAAACCTCAGTTTCCCCTCCCTCCTCTCCTTCCAGTCCCTCCCCCATCTCCTTCCCACCCCCTGCCCACCACCCACTACTCCTCCATTTCACTTAATAAAAGAACAGGCCTCCAGGGATAGCAACCAGGCTTGTTTCACAATTGTATTCTGTAATTCAGAAGAGAACACAGAAAGCTGGCCTCTAAACTTTGAAGTACCCAGACTTGAGAAAGAGTTAACTGGATGAAAAAAATCAATAGTAGAAGATGACCTCAAGACCAGAGAAAACAGATGTGTGTTTCTTATGGACCACAGAAAACAGATGGGTGTGCACCTTGGTCTTTAGGCTCAGGCTCAAGGGCATACATTATATATACTAGAACAGACCAATAAAAACTTGCTTGGCAGCATCAAGTTGTGAGAAGAGTACAGGGATTTAACTACTTGTAATCTGCACATGAGTCAGCACTCTGAAGAACCTCTTAAAAAGAGCTCATGTTCTTTGTTCAGCTGCACTAATACAACACCATATCCTAATCCAAGAGATTTCACTTTAGTATTCAGGCCACAGAAAGGTGCTAAGTTGGCATAAGATTTGCTTACTGCTGCCCTTCCTGTACTAGTGAAGCCATCTTTAAACATGCTTTAAAAATTTTAACTTTCATAACCCACCTAAGTATTTATCTTTACCTATGAGTAGACAAGAAATGACAGGTGACACCATGAGCTAGGAACACCCCTACCAGGCTGAAGAAGTCTTCAGAGAGTAAGTTATTGACACTAAGACATGTCTGGGAAATATTATTGAAGAGTATTTTTTTTTTTGAGACAGGGTTTCTCTGTGTAGTCCTGGCTGTCCTGGAACTCACTCTGTAGACCAGGCTGGCCACGAACTCAGAAATCCGCCTGCCTCTGCCTCCCAAGTGCTGGGATTAAAGGTGTGCGCCACCACTGCCTGGCTGTTGAGGAGTCTTTATGAATGCTATGATCATCAAGTGTGTGGAAATGGCAGCGTAATAGGAAAATGGTGGTCAGCGAAGGAAATAATATCATGTCAGAAGCCTTGTTAGGGCTTCTTTTACTAAGATGTAAAGATGGAGTCAATGTATATTTTTGCATTAAAAGTTTTGCTAAATAAACTTCAGTAATAATGAAAAAAGTCAAAAATGAGCTGGAAACATGTTAAGAAACTTGTCTAAAATCACACAGTAAATAATGGAGCATGTTCATGGGACCAGTAGTATAGACAGGATTGGAAAACTTTTCAGAAATGCAAATTATTGGACCTCACTCAGATGTACTGAATCCAAACCTGAGGCTAGGACCCAGAAACCAGTGCTTTTATCAATACCTCTAAATGAATCTGATGTATGCTTATGCTTAATAACCACTGGGTGAGTTCCTACTTTATTGCACAGGATGTAATTAACTTGGGGAAGTGAAAAGAGGCCATTATAGGAGCAATAGAAGAAAGCAGTTGATTGAGCTGGACCTTAAAGGATAAGAGAAGTGGGTAATTAGAGGTCTTGTCATCAATTGGAGCCTCTAGACTGAATCAATACACGCAGAAATAACTGCACAACAGCACTGACAAAGGTTCCTGCCTCTGAAGGTCATCATCTGGTTGCTGGAGAAAGGATTTTCTAGCCTGGCTAAGAAGGTGGGGTGGCTTATCCTTAACAACATCATTAAGATTCTATGAGTAAGAAAGGCAGAAGGAAACTTCTCTAGAATAGAATATCTCAGAAGGCAACCTACTCTGGAAGGACTTATTTGTCTGGGCTAAGAAGTCCAGAAGTGTTGACAAGAAAAGGCATTCTTTAAAGCCATTTCTTGAGCAAGACCAAGCCAAATAATACATAGTAGAAAGAAGGGTTGTCAAAATGATATTCAAGTGGACCAAGATTGCTGCCACATAGAAACCAAAATTAAAAGATGCGTCATAGCACATTAGATGACAGAAATAGCCCTAGTCCAGGCATTTCTATGCAAAGRAAACAAATGCCATTAATTGATGAGCTATAACAATAATAATAAGTGGTATAGGAGAGAAATAACCATACATTAGATATAGAAAACTTCTGCAAGGACAGAAACCACAGTACATGTATGTGAGCACAAGCACAAATAATAGCTACCATCCCCATTAGTATACAGTTAGGCTGATTTTGTAGGATTCTAACTATCTCTACATAATGACTAAGGAAACAGGAATACAAAGCCTAAGGTTAAAAGTTGGTTGATTTCCATCATCAGAGAAGCTTCCCCCTTTAGCAGATGGAAACAAATACAGAGACCCACAGGCAGATAGCATACAGAGAGTGAGAGACCTTAGGACACTCAATCCTAAATGGGATGTCGCCATCAAATCCCTCTACTTGGGGCTCAGGAAATCATGAGTAGGCACAGAGTGCAAGAGCCAGAAGGGATGGAGGATACCAGTAGAACAAGGCCTTCTAAATAAACTAAGCAAAACTTATATGAACTCACCCAGACTGGAAGCAGCAAACACAGGGCCTAGCTTTGAGTTTAGTATTTTTATGGGATTCCTGAGTGTGTAAACAAGTGGGTCTCTAATTAGTCTGCCTTCTCTTGGGATTCTTTTCCTTTTGTTAGTTTGCCTTGTTAACTTTGATGTGATGACATTGTTTTATTTTCATATATATTATATATTTAATGTATTTATACACATTTGTATATATAATTATGTATATAATTTTACATATATATGTATAACTATGTATACATATATGTGTATATGTATGTGTRTATATATACTCATAGAATTGATTTGAGTTGGACCCTAAAGGATAAGAGAACTGGGTAATTAGAAACATATACATGCATTTGTTTTTATCTCTTAGAAGCCTGTTCTTTTCTAATGAGAGACAGAAATGGAGTGGATCCAGATGGGAGAGGAGGTTGGGAACAGAGGAATCAGAGGAATAGAAAAAGAGAAAACTATAATCAGGATATATTATATGAGGAAAGAATCTATTTTCAATAAAGGGGGGTTAGATGAATGTTAATAATGCCAAAAAAGTAGGGTGACCTCATGAGCAGCCCGAATTTGCTCAGGTGATCAGCTTGTTACATTTCCTAATGTATCCATTTCACCTTCCCCAAACCTCTTTGTTTTTCTATTCAGTCAACTATCTCTTATTGACCAAGTTACCGAGTTGGTGATGTTATGAAGATAAATATTTGAATAGATCTGAGAATAACATATGGGTGCATCTCCGAATGAATTTAGCTCTATGGTTTTACATGGTACTATGAGGCACATGCTTGTACCTTCCTTCAGAAACCTCTGGAAATGGCTCCTTCAGTAGCCTGATGTCTGTCTCTAACTCTTACTTGATATCCAAATATCTCTATTATTTCATTGATACTTAAAAATGTGCTCCATTCAATTGTTAATCATGGTGTTGGACCTAGACCCTGCATTCACCATGCTTATTTGCTCTACAATATCTATCTTAGATCTCTTTGTAGGCTTCAAGTACTTTGTGAAAAAGCATAAGTCACTATTGTTTTGGAAGTAACAAAGTGTCAGTGGAGTGCAGATTTGGTAATGATTTTGATGTTTGTATTTGAAAAGTAACGCAATCTAGGCTTTTGATAGATTCTGAACAAATGGGAAGAAACAAATTCATTTCATAGATTAGGTAGTATTTGAAAATCATCAAGAAACCTGAAATTAACTTTGGCCAATCAGAATTGTAACAGAGTCTACAGAGAACATGACCATACACATGTACACATACATACACTGAAACACAATGTTCACCACTACACAGTTTCAAGACTAACTCTTTGATACATACATAAAAAAATAACCATCCCCCCAATATTTTACTAGTTGTATAGAATAATTTCTGCCCTTCCTCCCAGCCTTTATACCTTCCCACCCTCCCCAGTGTTTCTGAAGTAAAAGTCAATGTACTCACCATCGCCCCTGGGGTCGCTCAGTGCCGTTGGTGGCACGATGGATGAGCGACGACTTCCGAAGGAACATTCCTTGGAAAACCGCTTCTGGCAGGCCCCGTGCACCTGAAACGATAAGAGCACAGAAGAGAAAGGAAGGGGAGAGAGAAAGAAGAACATTGATTAGTTTCTGGTTCCATTCCAAGAATTAGATCCTTAATACTATAAATCTCCCTTTCTGAACCTAGGTACTAGTTACATAAACCCTAACTTGCTTGACACCACCCACCCTGCTCTACTATGAAACTTCAGTCTTCCTGAGCATGCAGAACATTGACCCTTCAGAAAGGTGTCTTTCTGAAGAGTCTCCTCTACACATACTGAGATGTCACTAGCCTTCAGACACAGTGTTAGTAGCCTGCTGAGGGGAGAATTTTCTTGCATTTCCAAAGTCCTAATACTGATAAGGTATTCATCTGTCAATCTTTAGAACAACTGTGTGTAGCAGGAAAAGCATCATTGTACTCAGTTTAGAAATGTGCATATGTGAAGGCTCACAGAGGTAAAGGCTCTTACCGAAGGTCAACTAGCTGGGATATGTTAAAACCAACTTCCCTACAAGTTGCCATTCTTCCTAGATTTTTGACCTTTTCAAGTACCATATCCTAAACAACTACAGTTACTAGGGACATAAGCCTGGCTRGCGTGGCTATTCAAAAGCTATTAAAAGGAGGCCAGTGGACAGGCTCTTCAGTGAGGAAATTAATTTCATTTTCTTCTTGTCTTAGAAAACTCATTTTAAAAAAGCATCCAAAAGCCTTAAAAAAAAGTCAAGATCAAAGTCCCAATCTCAGTGATATATCACAGTTTGAAGACTAATTGTCAGCTGTTTTATGTACATATACAAATAATCATTCCCCCAAATATTTTACTAGTTGTGGAGAATGTATATGTATTTATATTATATATATAATATATTATAATTTATATATTATAGTTTATATATTTTAAGTTTTTATAATATTTTAATTTCATAATATAGGATACTATCCTGTGCTTTGTAAGTTTTGAAGAATTTATTACATATGAGTTACATGTTTCCTGTCCAGTCTAGTTTTGGCCATCAAGAATGTCTCCAGATATTGCCAGATGTCTTCTAGAGCAAAAATTATCCTCATTTGAGAGCCAATGTTTCAAAGATGTGGTGGTATTGTAGTTACGAACACAGTCTGATCAGAATTAAATATTGCTCAAGACTTTATTTCTGGCTGGCTATATGACCTTGGGTTGACATTTGTGAGCCCCCACATGACCCATCTGTAAAATGGGGACAATGAGGCTTAGTTCAATGTTGTTCTAAGAATTGGATAATGAATAGAAGATATTCATATGTAGTAGCATGATAGCTTGTTATTATTACTAACCATTAATAAAGATTGTAAGTTTTTAGGAAATATTCATGAGTCTATTCTTTCCTAAGGATAGACTCCAGAATTTATTTCTAATTGCTCATATTTCCAGTTTAGAATTCAGCTTTTCTCATTTCCAAGATGGCTTCATCAATTAAGAAGCATCAGATTATGAACACCTTAAATCTTTCTCCCAAAGATCTCCATAACCATCTATGAAAGGCCAAGTTACTGGGCTCTGTACTATGGAATCTATATCTACATATCCACTTATCTATTTATCCTTATATAGTTACAATCTCCAATCTACCTCTTCTCTAGAAATAAATTTAAATATCAAAGATATGGAAAGAGTCTTACCGTAGAGCCACACCAGAGGCAGCGGAAATCCTGAAGTCTGTGATGACTACCGCAGCTCTTGTGACATACGACACATTGAGAGCTGGCGGGTATATTTCCTTCTACCCACTGATGTGGCATTGTTTGCTGAAAGAGAAAAAGGCAAGAGATAGAAATTAGTGATAAAAGAAGGAAAAGCTGGGATCATTCTACCACCCATGTAATCAGATGACAATCCCATGGATGCTCTCAATGCCATTGACTAATGAAAAGTCTGTGTTGAAGTTTAACTCCTTGATATCTGTCGAGTCATTAGGTACTGTGGAAGAGACTACTCTGCTTGCATAGTGTCCCCATGTGCCATGACTTTAAAAAGTAGGGGGAGGATATGGCTGCTACTTACTATTTCATCAGCGGGTAGAAGAAGGTCATCAGTTATGGATAAAGTATTCCACTTGCAGTCTTTGTTTGCTCTCAAAGCACAGAATTTGTGAGATTTTACTTTGCATACTGTGAAAGGAGGAAGAAAAAATAAAGTGTAAATCTGGTGACAATGTAAATTCTAATGCCCCCCCAAGCTTCTCTGGAGCTTAGAATTCAAGTGCTTTCTAAATAGTTTTGACCCATTTCCAGAGGCCTACTTCTAATGTGAGCCAGTTCCTTGCTAGCTAAGCTTCCTACTATCCATTTTACATGACAATTAATAGTAGGAAAGATGTTACTTCTGATTTTTCAATTCCATCTTCCTATATCCAACCCTCCATTTTTATTCATGAGAATAAAAGCCCCTTCATGCTAATTTCTCTTTTGGCTTTCCCTCCATTGGGATTAACTCTACATAAGAACCAAAGGCTTAGATTTGGTCAGTAATACTAAATTCTTCATGCCTATCTCTATCCACTGAGCTCTGCTTTCCAAAGCAATCAAAAAGGTACCTTCACAGATGACTGCATCTCGAGATAAAGGAGGAATGTTCTCTCGACAAACATTGCAGAACTGACTTCGGGCAGTATGACTGGAATACCAGTAGTGCATTCCGACAAGGAAAGGATTGTTTTCGGCTGCAGGTATCTAAATTAAAACAAAGACAAAAAAGTACGGGACGGTTAATCACAGGTGGAGTAGGGAAGAACGGAAAATCTGCTACTGGGGCTAAAATGGCTCACAATGTAGGTGTCAAAGCGTGTGAAGGAGAGGACTGAGAATTAGACACAGTTGGCAGTTTTTGTTTTAATTTTCTTTTATGACTAGCTTCAGAAGGAAAAAAAAGAAATAAATAGGAATAATCTAGAAGAGGAGCTGAAGATAGAAGCAAGGGTCTTTATATTCCTTGCTCTAAACTACCATATTAGTTTAGTCCAAGCATAAATTTTTTTCTGACGGGGTCTTGGTTCTCTTTAATTAGGAAACAAAGAGAAGCAGTGAGTTGGAAATTCAGGGGTATCCAAATGCTCTGATAAACAAAGGCAGGCAGGTGGCAGGGCTCACAGGCAGAACTAAGGAGTGCCTGCAAGGGTTTATCTCTTCCTCAGAACACTGCTGCCTAGTGAGCAGAGCATTTACATGGACAACACTTGAAAGAGCTTTAAATCCTTCTCTCAGGAACTTAAAAAAAAAAAAAAGGAAAAAACACACGCTTTGACTGCCTACAGCAGTTTCTTGGTTAATCATTTTAATCCACTCAATAAGCTATTAAACAAATATTTACTGAATTGCTATTATATGCCTGGTACTTTTTCAAGGCATTTGAGATATAATCATTAACAAGATACAGTCCTTGCCCTTATGGTGTCTCCTTTCATACTAATTTTTCATTTTTGTTATCATGTCTGTGAGCACAGCATTTGCATAGCACAGCTTAACTTTCATGTATCAGCAATGATTCAAGAGTTGTATAGACTTTGTTCTTTGTATATTTTCATAGCAATTGCCCATCTTTTCTCTAGTTAGCAAGAATATTTCAGTTTCTTATCTGCCTTTTTTTTTTTAAAAAAAAAAGAGTTTAGACATAGACACACATAGGTTCTTATTCTTGTCATTTATAATGGGTAATGTGTGCAAAGACATGGGAAGATTTTAAAAGAATAATACATTCTCCCAGATGTAACTTGACAGCAGACCATTAAAGAGGTTGCTCTTGTGGGCTCAAACTTAAGTTCAAACTTAATCCATTTACTGGAATTACCCATCCAAGACACAGCCTGCACAGAGAACTCTCTGATCTTTATTCCCCATGGGCATGCTAGTTCTGTGTTAAACTACTGCTGGATAGAATCTTTGTGTGTGTGTGTGGGGGGGGGGGTTGATAGAAAAAGCAACTATGATGAAATGACAATTTGGCCTTTCTTTGTGATTGGAATTTTATAGTATACTGACACCTTGAAAAACTCCAGGCCTGAGACCAACGGGAATAGAAAGCAGAGTCTTGATATTGGCACTCTGAGCTCACAATTCCTTTCTAGTCCCAAGGCTGCTGACTACAACTAAACAAACATCTTTCCTCCTTCCATTTCCTTTTCTTCTTTCCAAATTACTAGGGATCTAAAACTACATGTCAGGTAACGTACTAAATACTGGAGCTATAGAGATCAATAAGTCACAGATACTGGAGGAAACATTCTCGAAGAGATAGTCATAGTGTGGTCAAAATATTGGTTTAAAGAATGTGCAAGGCTCTATGTGACCAAGAAGAAGAGATAAAGAACTCTGGTTGGGTATCTTGATTATGTAGTTAACTATGGACATTGGTGGGGTTCAGTTATAAGGAAATAGAATTTATATCCCTTATGTTCATTTTATTCTCTAAGGAAAGTTTGATGCATCCAGTCCTGGATGAATACCTGTGGTAGTTTGAATTGTATGTGCTCTCAAGCATGTTTAAGTCCCTAACCTTCGGTGTCCATGAATGTGACTTTAATGGGAAATACTATCTTTGCAGATGTAATCAAATGGGACTTAATTCAAGGACTGTTGTCCTTATAAGAATAAGAAAATATGGAAAGAGATGTAATCAGAGAAGAGAACACCTTGTGATAATATAGAGTACACACACACACGCACGCAAGTGAGAATATCATGTGACAGTGGGGGCAGAGATTCAATAATGCACCTGCAAGCCAGAAAATACCAAGGTTGGCTGTAATCACCAGATGAGGAGGAGGAAGAAGAGGAGGAGGAGAAGGAAGAGGAGAATGAGGAAGAGGAGGAGAAGGAAGACAAGGAGGAGGAAAAGGAGGAAGAAAAGGAAGAGGAGAAGGAGGAGGAGGAGCAGGGGGAGAAGAAGGAGAAGGAGAAGGAGAAGGAGAAGGAGAAGGAGAAGGAGAAGAAGAAGAAGAAGAAGAAGAAGAAGAAGAAGAAGAAGAAGAAGAAGAAGAAGAAGAAGAAGAAGAAGAAGAGAATGATTCTCCTT
>BDUI01000137.1:97015-110428 GCA_002335545.1 Apodemus speciosus
TTAAAATTGACTATTTCATGGAAAATTTTAAAATGGTAGATATAAAAACTCTTTCTAAATTAATTGAAGGTGGAGTTAATTATCAGAAATGTTTTTAATTAAAGCAGTTCTAAGAGGCAAATTCATAGCACTAAGTGCCTACATTTAAAATGGAGAGATCTCTACTAGCAACACAATAGCCTGCTTGAAATCTCTAAAACAAAAAGCTCAACAGCAATAGATGGCAGGAAATAATCAAACTCAGGACTAAAATCAATAGAATAGAAACAAAGACAACAATGAAACAAAGACTTGGTTATCTGAGAAAACCAACAAGCAAGGTGAACTTTGTCCAAACTAACTAAAACTAAGAGGCTGAGAAGGAATATCCAAATTAATAAAACCCGAAATGAAAAGGAAGCCATAAACACAGATGTCAAACCCAGAGAATATTAAAGACATAGGTTAAAAACCTGTATGTCACCAAATTTGAAAAATCTAAAAGCAATGACTAATTTTCTTGCTATGTACCACTTACCAAAGTTAAATCAACACCAAAYAAGCAATTTTGACAGACCTGTAACCCCTAGTGAAATAGAAGCAGTTTTTAAACATTTCCCAACAACAACAACGAAAGCCAATTCATTTTATGAGGCCACAGTTATTCTAATACCCAAAGCACTCAACAAAGAGTATTACAGACTAATATCCCTTAGGAACATAGATATAAAACACCCAATAAAATACTAGCAAACCTAATCTACAAATCAAAAAGCAATAAATGTAATACATCATATAAAGAACTGAAAGACAAAAACATAATCATCACATTAAATGAAGAAAGTGCCTTTGACAAAACCAACACTGAAGTGGAAACTTCTAGTTTCTTTGGAAAGTCAGTTATGTCAAATGATGGTTTCCTGGTGCACACAGGTGAAAGGATGTCTTGCTAAAAGCAGACACAGGGAAGACTTTTCCTGAAACAGACAGGTGAAAGGATGTGTGGATATAGCAGACACGTGAAAGGACTCTTGATGAGGGAGTATAAATATGATCTCACAGAGAGTGGGAGAGGAGCACTGAGCCTTGGTGTGGCTTAGATCGGTGTCGATGTTGTTTGCTGATGACACACGAATTGGTTCGCCTTACATACAGTTGTTGAACTTAACTTGTAATGTGCACAAGAAATGCTTATGAGATTCCTGCAGGCAGCTTGCTGCTCTGAGGCCACACCTCAGGCAAGTTGGCTAACCTGGCAGTTCCTTCAGGATTGAAGGACAGCTGCTGGTTCCCGACTGGTGCCTGCCTGCCTGCCTGCCTAGAGGACTGGTCTGCAGCTGCTGAGTATTACTTGGTGTTTGTTATGGGACTGAACTGCTGCTAAAGAAGATTGAGCTTGCCCCTCAAAAGTATTGCTAAACAGGTCCACTTTCCCCATATCCTAATAACTTTTCTCTTCTACTACCACTGCTGGGTGGTAGGCTAGAGGAGAAGTTGAACCCTTACTAAAAGTAGGCTGCCAAAAATGTATGCCTACACAACACCATTCATTATAAAAGTCCTGGGGAGAATCCGGATACAAGGGACATACCTCAACCCAATAAAGGAAGTTCACAGCAGAACAACATCAGCTTAAGTGGAGAGAAACTCAAAACAATTTCTCTAAAATCAGGAATAAGACACAGTTATCCACTCTCTATATATCTATTCAATATCGTACTTAAAGTTTTAGCCAGAGCAATAAGATAACTGAAAGAGATCAAGGGGACACAAGTTGGAAGGTCAAGGAATCTTTATTTGCAGAGATATGATACTATACATATGTGACCACCCAAAAAATCTATGAGAACTCCTACAACTAATAAAACATTTCCAGCAAACTGGTTGGATATGAACTCAGAAAAAAATTGTAGCCCTCCTATATATACAAATACAAATTGACTGAGAAAGAAATCAAGGAAATAGCATGTCACAATAGCCTCAAATAACATCTTACCAAAAGCAATTGCAGATTCAATGCAACCCCCATCAAAATTTCAACACAATACTTTACAAACCTTGAAAGAATGGTACTCAAATTCCCATGGCACAAAAACAGATGGATTGATCAATGGAATTGAATCAAAGACCCAGATACAAATCCACACACCTGAATGTTGATGAATAAACCATGAATACACACTGGAAAAAAGACAAACAGCATCTTTGACAAATGGTGCTGGTCAAACTGTATGGCTCTGTGCAGAGAAATGCAAATAGACTCATTTTATCACCCTGTACAAAACTCAACTCCAAATGGATCAAAGACCTCAACAAGAAACCATATACACTGAACCTAATAGAAGAGAAAGTGGGGAATAGCCTTGAACTCATTGTCCCAGGAACACACGGATTTCCCTTGTAGGGAGATATAGAATATATTTTATGGATGAACTGGGTGTAGATGTATTGGAAATAGGAGGTCAGGTGAATGGGGATAGAAAGCTTAAACCGAGGGGCATTTTGAGGGGTTGGTATGGAAACCTAGTGCAATAGAAACTTCCTAAATTATAATAAGAAGTTAATCCTAATAAAGAGTCCAAATAAAGATGTAGTCCTATTTGGCCATACCTTGTCACCAAAGGAAGCTTCCAGCACCTGGACTAAATTACAACAATGGCCAAATTACAAATGGCCAAAGGGGTCCCAATGGAAATCTCAAACAACCCAAGCTGTTGCCAAGACAATAGGCTACTCTCCACAAACCGACAACAAGGCCCCATTAGACCACACTCACACAATTCATTGAACAGAGAGATTGATCTGATGCCTCCACAGGAACTTCACCCTAATATTATAGAGGTTTTGGTACAGGAAGATATTCCACACACCGTCAAAAGGGAAACATAAACAACCCAGCCACAAAACCATTGCTCTACAATGCTGTCCTGCCTCCAAAACATGCTAGGGCAATGGTGGTACAAAGCTTGTGGGAGTAACCAACCAATGTCTGATTTGACATAAGGCCCCCTCCATGAAATGGAACCTTGTTAGTACCTTACTTCTCTGTCAAAACCTCCTTCCTACCACACTCCTTCAATGGTGCAGATGAAACCAAGGATTTTTCACTTGGTAGTTTGTGTTCAAGCATTGAGTTTCAGCCCTCATTCCCATTGTATCTTTTTCTTATATCTAGCTTCTCTTTTTAGTCCGCTATCTACAAATTAGTATTTACTTCTTATCTGCCTTTTCTATCATCCTACTGGGATTGTGATGGTTTGTGTATGCTTGGCCCAGAGAGTGGCACTATTAGGAAGTGTGTCCCTTTTGGAGTATGTGTGGCCCTGTTGGAGTAGGTGTGTCACTGTGGGCTTTAAGACCCTAGTCCTAGCTGCCTGGAAGCCAGTCTTCCACTATCAGCCTTCAGATGAAGATGTAGAACTCTCAGCTCCTCCTACACCATGCCTGCCTAGATGCTGCCATGCTTTTGCCTTGATAATGGACTGAACCTCTGAACCTGTGAGCCAGCCCCAACTAAATGTTGTCCTTATAAGAGTTGCCTTGGTCATGATGTCTCTTCACAGCAGTAAAACCCTAAGACAGAGATTTACCTTTATTTTGCCCCAAGTATATATATATAACTCCCTGAAGTTCTAGCCTCTATTGTTCCCCTATCTAATCCATTCTGTGTTCTGTATGTGGGTGAGAGTATTGTGTACATGACATACTTGACACACTTGACATACATGTGTGCAAGTGTAGAGGAGGCCGTGAGGTATTAACATGTATTGTTCCCTAACTTATTTTGTGACACTGGGTTTCTCACTCAACCTAGACAATGCAATCTTAACTATGCTGGTTGGCCAATTAACTCCAGGAACCCACCTGCCTCTGCACCTCCATAGCCTCAGTCCTAGATTTAAAGGAATACAGTGTCATGGCAGGCTTTTTATGTGGGTGCTGGGGATGCAAATTCAGGTTCCATGCTCATTAGCAAGTTTTACCCACTAAGCCATCTACCAGCATCTCTGTATACAACTGAACAGCTCTTGCCATTGAAATGTTATCATATTGTAAGCCTTCACTCCTTGCCCTGGCACTGAAAAACTTCTACCATTATACCTACTTCACCTCTCTGGCTATGGTTCTTGTGTCCACATTCCTAAGCATTTTCCAGCCACATTTCATTGTATTTCAAGAAAATTCTCTTGTCTTAGCTTTTTCTTATTATCAGTTTCTTTGTTCAGGACTCCATGCTAGCCCAAACCCTTGCCGCTAATTAAGTCCCATTTTTCTCTCAAGGTCAATCTCAAGTCTCTTTATTAATTCTTCTCAGAAGGCTCTAGACACTTATCCTTTCCTTTTCTGTACTCCTATATACTACTTTATTATCTGTTTTATCTGAGAACTAATTGTCAGTACTAGCACCATGTCTCCCTAAYTACCTAAAATTTCACTGGGGCCAGGAAGTAGGATTCTACTTTTTTATTCAACACATTTGACAATATAACTAAACATCTAGTAGTATATCTATTGAACAGTTACCAACAGATTATTCGATGACTTTGTCAGTACTCTAATATGTCATTAAACCTARGATTAATCTTTTGTCACCACAAATGTAAGGCACTACTGGTGACAGAAGATAGGAAAGATTGTTATATATAGAAGGTGCATGAAAAGGGAAATATTTCCCTGTTTTAGTCTCAAACAAAATGAAATGCTAAGGTTCTCATACTGAGGGCTTTGCCCAGCAGCTGGAAGTGTTCCTTAATGTATTTAGGTCCCTGAGGCAACTCCACAGAGGTTTGGATTTGGTCCTCATCCAATTCTTTTAAGAGAGTAAACAGGCACATTATTCTTTTCTTTCTTAGCATGTGCTGGGTTGTTAATAACCAGGTGTTTAATTCACTGGAGTGAATAATGACACATCTATTTTCTGACAATTTTCTCTAGGATTTCTGTATTCCTAGACTAATAATTACAGCTCAAAATATCCCATGTGACCATTTATGAAATTGAAAATATTATGTGATATGTAAGAAGCATTCCAGTTCCAATAGCAGTAAGCCAAGAGAAAGGCATTGCTCCGTGTGGATAAGAACAACAGAGCAGTGAAGAATGATCAACTCTTTGTTGTCGCCCCTAATCTTGGCCTCATTGCCAGGGTGGGGATATATTACTCCATTGGGAAAAGAAGAAAAAGAGCAAAGCAGTTAAATACTAAGATGCTAAGTCATGTGAAAACCAAGTATCATATGCTATGAGGAGGACTCTCAATTGAGCATTATATTGTAAGCCTGTCAGAGGGCTTCATGATATGCTGCAGGCTCCACTTTACTCATGTTGGCATGTTACCCTCATCAGAGTCATCAATAGTCAAATGTATAGTTATGACACCGAGTATTCAGAAGCCTAAGAAATCTTAGGAATATGAAGAAAGATGTATCTTCTCAAAGACATTTTTTTAAAATTTCTAAGCCTCATTATTACTGAGCACACTGCTCCAGCCTAAATTCACAAAACAATCCTCTATTGTTCATTAGGTATTTAAGGCATTGAGATTCTTTTTGTGATATATTTTCTTCTGGATTGAGTTTTTTAATTGTATTGTGTGACACTGAGGTCTTTAAAGATTGTATTCACTTTGCTCCTTTACCTCCAAGACTTTCACAGAAGAATTTTGTTTTAGGATGAACTCTGTATCATTCCAAGTCAAAACTGACCTCAAGATTTCCCTTAGATATCCCTATTCTTTCAAAAATATTTATCTAGCCTCTTCATGATGTACACATTTTTCCAAGTAAATAAATAACATGATCCTTTCCATCTTGCAAATTATATAGATTATAATTGTGGTAGATTTACAGAAGAGCTGGTCGAGGCCAGACACACAGTTTGAATAGTAGCACAGAGACTTTTAGAGACAGTGAAGGAGAAAAGATCCCTGAGGAGCTGCCAGTAGACTGCTCTTGTCCTTCCTCCCACATTTCTTTTGTAATGGACAGAAAACAGAGGTAGACTTGTATAGCAGTTAAAGATATAAACCTAGGGATTACAGAGCCTGGGTCCAAATTCTCTTTTGTTTTGTTTTGAAGAGAGTGTTTATTTCTCCTTGATCTGATTCCTTCCTCTTTCTCAGCCTCATCTTCCTTTAAGTGTTATTATTGTTCTTCTGAATACAATCATTTAAACTGCTGTTTGCAACTTTCTTAACATTATGAATGTCTAAGTTAGCTGCACAAAAACATCCTGTGCATTTCATTCATTGGATATACCTTGACATATCTGCCAGATGTGTACAGAAGAGTCTAAGCTACACTAAGGTCTGAGCCTAAGTGAATCTCTCTTATTTGTGAGGAGTTCTAAGCAGGTTTTCAAATGATATCTATATGTATATCTTGGCTGGATAGTCTCTGCTTCTATTTTACCAGTTCTTTGTTTGAACTCACTTCCCAATGTAGTCACTTAAGTATTTTCTCATGAGAGTTGTACATTTTTGCTGCCATTTGCCTTACCTGACGGATTTCTCCCTGTTGGACAGTTTTTATGATGTTAATCCATTCTTCCATGTCTTGTCGGGTGGGTGCAACTAGAGAGACTTTTCGATGTGGTGTGATAACCTAAAGAAAACATCCTATTATTAGTTGATTTTCATTAACAAAGTCCCCTGCCCAAAAATCTTCAAATTCTCTATGAAATTAGACATAGGTACCAAGCATATTCCAAGGCACTTCTTGAATATGACATAAGTTTCCAGGGCTACCCTCAGCTGCTTTAATAACTATTCAAAACAATAATAATTATAATAGTAATAATTAAGATTTTAATACCACTTCATGGGTGCCAAGAACTATTCAAATGTACTTTTAGGCATATTACTTCAATGAAACTTCATTACAGTCCCATGAGATGGGAATTGTAATTGTTCACATTTCATAGCCAGGAAAACTGAGAAGAGGACAGCTAAGTGATTTTCCAGAGTTACCCAGCAGTTAAAAAATACGAAGACAAATTCTCTGGTTCTTGAATCCACACCACACTCTTAAGCATTCAGCTACATGCCATCTATTTTTAAAATGCGCTTGCCTAACATTTTTACTTGCTCACTGCTGTTCTATGTGAAGTGGGGAAAGTGTATTTGCTCAGCAGGGTGCCTCTCTTGTGTTGTGTGGGCAAAACAAGATGTAAAGAAATCCAGTTTCTTTCTTTCTTTATCATAGACAGGGATAAATGGAAGAGAATTTTTCAGGAGTCTCTCTTAATCCTTTGTGATAATGAAAGAACCCAGCCAGGAATAGTATCAAAGCCAATCTGAATGTCTTATTTGTTTGTTTATTGCTTGGTTCACCTATTGGTCCATCTGTTTATTATTGGGTACATGTGTGTGTATGATGTTTGGTGAGTATAGGTGTGCATGTGGCAAAGACCATGTGGGGAGGCCAATTATTAGGTGTTAGCTCGCTCCTTCCTTGATTGGATCCAGGGATTGAATTCAGGTTGTTGAGCTTGCATGGCAAACTCCTTTTCCTGAAGAGTCATCTCACTGGCTCGGTATTGGAGGTCTTAATGATGCATCATTAAGACCAGGAGCAGAACTTCAACTTTTCCCACATAGTAAGAGAAAACAAGATTGGCTATGATATCAGTCACTGCTTCAATGGCCCTGCTTGTTTGTTTGGTTATTTTCCTAATGAATGCCACAAATGGAAACTAGTGCTAACCAGACTAACATGTAATTTCTGTCTCCTATTGCATGTAGCACTTGACTGTGCGGTAGATAGGCATAGGAACTGGTTGGGAACATGACTACAGTCACTCCTTCATTTCACATCTATTCTTAGCTCATCTGTGCAGTGATTCTGAGCTTTCATTAAGATAAGGGATAGCATGGCTCAGGAAGAAACCTGATATAACCAACTGATGAGGCTATGGAAGACAGTTTCCGGAGAGGTGAGATGGAGTCTTCGGAACTAGTGGACTTGATACTTTTCAGTGATTATTTTGGTTTAGATTTATGTGTGGGATCAAAGCTGCACAACATTCCAGACTCACTAAACCCTGAACGCTTCCTCTGTTTTCTTAGAAATATTCCCCAGAACCTCACTGTGGGCTAGAGTTCACTGAGGATTATCTATAGCATCAAAGGAAATGATGCCATGGACCTTGGTTAGTCTAGCTTTTCCTATGACTTACCCGTGTCTTGTAACCCCTTCCAACAATACTTCTAAATTACATTTACCAAGATGACTGTGTGAACGCTGTAATATTCAAAGACCCCTTGTCCCCTGAAGTCAGCTTGGCTTATAGCAGCCTATTAATAGGGAACATGATTAGTTCTCACTGTCCTGTCTATCATTTGGCTAGTGGAAATTTGTATGAATAACACTTTGCAATCAAAGAAGACTTGATAAACCTGATGCCCCCTACAAAATGGACCAAGCACCTATAACCACCCTTCTTCTCAGCCAGTCCCACCCATGCACATTCAGATAATCTCAATTTTACTTACACAAAATCCGTGGTAAAGATTTCTGCAGCTACTTTCGGCCAAGACAACTTGAGACAGATCAATTGTTTCAAAGTGTGCGAACTGGAAAGACATAGGGGGAGAATGATAAGAAGCCATTGGATTCATTAGCACAAATAGACATTGAAATGTATATATACATTCATACACACACTGACAAACATTTTTGGCAGTTATGATCTAACCATTATTTGTCTTGAGGGCTAGGATTAATATAATAACATGATTTTTGTAGATTTAGCAAGTAAAACAATTAAATTAAAATACAACTTTCCTACAACTTTTCCTTGGGCTTAAGTCTTTGGCTGGTCAGTTCAGACTTATCCGAATATAAATTTAAGGCTAGATAAGATAACAAAATATAGCCTACCTGGAGAACTTGTAGTATAAATTGTTATTAAATTTATTGGGTTAGCAGCCTTTGACTATCTTGCCTATTACATCCAGTTTGGAGCCTGTATCTCCAGGTATAATTGATGTGGTAGTTGTTGCCCAGGTATCAGCTGGAAATCAGTACTATCAGGAGGACAAGGCTCTTTGATCACTATGTAACTTGTGCTGTCATGCAAGACTCCATGTTCAGAATAGCCCAGGACTTAGTCTAATGGTTTGTTATTGTCATCTTTAAATTCCTGACCATTTGATCTTGGGGCTTCTGTTTTGTAAATAAAGCCCAATAAGACCATAGGGCTGTACACATGAACACAGGAGACATGTATCATCCGCATGTCCACCCCGTGTCCTGGCATACTAATTGCATTTGTCATAGACATGAGCTTAGATTTCTAATGAATCCCATCATAGTAATAATGCAAGTCCAATTGTCATATGTGGATGACTCAGCAGACAGGGACACTGACAGTCCACACAGTCTGCTGGAGTCAGAACTTGCAGTGTGAAGAAAAGGCAGTGTGCTTTAGGAAACAAGCAACCAGGGAGACCTATTCTATTAATTCTTATTCATGTTCTTATCCTCGGGTTATGCAACCATTTATGCTGAAAAGGACGACGCTGAAGGAAAAGGAAAGTCCGGACAAGCTACTGTCCCTTTCCCACTTACTCAGAAAGTATAGGCAGAATGTGAAAATATAAAAAAGTAAAGAAAAAAAAGCTAGTTTTGTATACTGCTGAAAACAAAATACACATGCATGTATGAGCTACTACCATAAATTATATAATGATGGTTGTTCTTTCTATAAGTTAAATGCTCTTATATTTACATTTAAAATTGGGGTGGTAGAAAAGAAAATTAAATGGTAAACCTCATGCTAATTTTTTTCTTTTTAGAATARCATTAAATATCAAATTAAAACACCATAAATCAACACTTTATATTGTAGTATAAATATGAAACATTTTATGTTAGTACCATCAGTGACATTTTCCTGTTTTTTTTTTTTTGAATAAAGTTTTCTGTTTTTTCATTTTGCACTGGGCACACAAATTTGGTAGGCACCTCTGGAAACAAACTAACCTGGGAATCCATGCAAAGGAAGATATATAAGGAGAGGGCAAAGAAAAATACTACCACCTATTTGTGCAACAGGATTAGTTAAAAGAAGAATAGATGGTTTTAAATTCTACTCTAATGGTGGCCTCCTCTGAACTCACCCATTTCTTGGCACCCACCCATTAGAGCAGATGAAAGGGTTCTATAATTACCGAAGGATGGTGGGCAAAGTGGAGCTTCTGTCCTTGAACCAGACAGTACCTAAGCTTCCATCTTCTGAAGGAGTTACAATTCTTTAGCAGGGGTCCTTCCTTCAGGATTTTCTGAAAGACAGAAGCAGAGCAGTAGGTTCGTTAGATGAACTTGTGAGGTCGTTGATTTGTTCTCTCAGGTGGGAAAATTACCTATCTGGAAAAATCTATCTCTCCTACGTGGCTGATGAATAATAGCCTGTAGGCCAGGCAAGAACACAAGGAAATTAGTTCCACCAGAAAAGGCATTGGTTTCCTTTCTATAAAACACTCATAATGACATATCCTTCGATTTTCTTAGGATATATTGCTCAAAAGCTATGGAAAACATTTCCATTTGTGGTCAGAGTAGAGAGAAAAGCATGTATGTATAAAGAGAAAAATGACAGTCCTGAGAAAGAATGGGTAGCAGTAGAAAAGGCTAATAAGTTCAATAAAGGCTGATTTTGCTAAATTATTAAGGTCAGAGATAGAACCTTCTAATCAGCTCTTTTAGGAGAGTCTTCTTAGAATATTAAGTTGGATTATGTCTCTCCACTGCTCTCAAGCCTCCAATAGCTTCCTAATATTTTTAGAACCAAATATAAATTCCTTATCAAGGCCTTCAGGGGATTCATGAACTGGTGACGGAGCAAGCATAAAAAGGACTCCAAAAGACAATGACCTTCTGATTGCTTTCTTTATTTAGCACATGGTCTGGCCAAAGATTTTCCAGTTATTGCTCAACACACAGATCCTACCGGATACAGAGATCACTTATCATCTTTGCCGCGGAAGACATGCCTGGTTATGTTATAGAAAACAAACCAACATAAAGACTGTCATAAGTACTCATACACACATTACTTGGGAACCTAACCTATATTTATTGATCAAAGAATGAGACACTTAAATTCACCGAAACAACCCCCTCTTTTTACTGTAAAGTCTCCGTCATCTAATTTGCTATTAAATGGCTTTTAATAGCAAATTAGAATTTACTACTAAATGGTTAATGAAGTGTTTTATTTAGCCTAAGTAGAGCATCTTAAAAGTTTAAGTTAATTGATAATGTTTAAAAGGTTTGTGTTTCCAGAAAAAATGCAGTTACTTGTTTCTTTTATATACTTATATTTCTAAGCAGAATACCTAGCAAAAGTAGGCCTATGTTCTTGTATAGCAACACTTAGGGGAACGGTATAGCAGCTGCCACCTTCAGATGGAATATCTGACTACAGCAAACAATTGAATTTTACTCTAAGTAAGTATTGGGAGGGTATATTGCTCAGTGGTACAGTGCTCAGTATCGCAGGCACAAGTCCTATGCTCAATTCCCTGCATTACGATCAATTCATTAATAGAAAAAACAAAGCAAAAAATGGGGTGGAGAATGAATAAGAATAAAGTATAATGGCATATATGAGCGGAAATATAATGAAATCTATTACTTCTATATGTTAATTTAAAATATTAATAAAAGCCTATTGTCCTGGTAACTGGAAATGGGCCACTGAGAACAGATCTTGAAGGGGGAGGAGGTAGAAAATGAAAGTAGAGTGGGAGAATACAGGGACTGAAGGGGGCTCAAGCACCAAGTGGGTAGAGGATAGGAAAATGATGGGTTTGTAGAAGGCTAAACTAAAATGAAGGCGAAACAGAAAAGCTACATGGAAATCTATGCTCTTCAAAGCCAAGCATATGTTGTAGTTAGTATAACTAGAGGAGTTAGTAGAACATAGGCAACATGAAAGGAGAGGGGAGATTTCCTAAGGTTCAAGGTTGAAGTGTGGACAGAGGACTTGGTGATAGGAGACGGCACAGGGTGGATTATCCAAACTAAGACTATGTGTAGAAACTTGATAGAAATTCACTAGTTTATAAATTAAATACATAAAATAAAAAAGGAGATCAAGCAGGAAGTATCCTGCATGGCTAGAAAATGATGCTCCTAGAAGACCTGGGTTACTAAATGAAAACTTGGTGGTTGGCCACCATAAGCTGTCAGTAAAATCATTACTTTAGATGCAGGATATAGAGAAATCAACCTTAAGTGACCAGGAAACACACACTCGCTCACTGCTTTCAAGTTTAGATAGTGTAAGATGGAGTCATAAAAGCTGCTGGGGAGAAAAACACATCAACTGTCTAATCTAGCCTTCTGCAAGTTATTATTCTGACCTGCATGGCAAGATATGTTCATTGGTACAGTAGTAGCATTAATATTACAACATTAATCAACCACTTTTTGATTGGACTTGAGGACTGCTACATACATACCAGGGAATGCACATCTGGCRCTGCAAATCTATTGGCTATTTCCTTTTCCCCTATTTTCAGTTTAAAGACCTGTAACTCAGATTACCAGATATCTAAATATTTACTTTCTCTTCTGAAAGACACCTATGCTTTTATTAAATGTGCCATTAAACTAAAATGTTTCACATTGTAACTTGGGCATATAATATCTCTAGAGGATTCATATTTTAGCTTAGGCATTTGCCAGCTCTTTTGTGATATTAATATAAGCAAGAAGGAAAAATAATTATCTTCCTGAAATCCTATTTTATCTATACCTAGATCATATCCTTTTGATCAGGAAACTATCCTGACTACAGTGGTTATTCCAGGGCCTCTGTTAGTGCTGGGAACAGGATTTGGCTCCTCTGGAAGAACATAAAGTGCTCTTAGCTGTTGAGCCATCTCTCCCCCTTAACCCACTCTTAATAACCCAACATCCAACCCCAAGTCCAGAGACCTAAGCCAAACTCCACTATTAAGGAGACATTAGAGATAGCAAGCCTATGTAGGAGTAAAGTTTTCTGTATGTTACTGTAACTAATCATAAATCAGTAATGGATTATGATAAGTTAACATGTACATTATAATCCTATAGCCAGCATCAAGAAAGTAACTTTATAATTTTATATATACATATACTACACAAGGACTAGAATGGCTAAAATTCAAAATACCAGTAGCCTCAAATGGTATTAAGGATGTGCTATAATAAAAACTGCCACTCATTTTTGTTAAGAATGCAAAATGCTATAGGCAATTTGAAAGACAGTTTGTCAGTTTCTTGCAAAATGCAATGTATGATCCAGCAATCACAATCCTTGGAATATACCAAATATGCTGAAGACTTAAATTGATGCAAAAGCTTGCACACAGATGTTTGTAGAAGCTTTATCCGTAATGGCAGGTCTTGGTTTATTATATGATGTTTTGCAATTTTTCAATGTTAG
>BDUI01000137.1:115319-140444 GCA_002335545.1 Apodemus speciosus
GGACTTTAGGTTATCTTTCAGTGGGATTGGGGCTCCTTAGCAACTTGCCTCAGGTAAATGAGGGTTTCCTGTAAGCACAGCTATTGCACCTGCTCCACATTATCAGTCTTTCCCGGAATATGGGTGGAGTTTGAGGACACAAGGGGAACTATGGAAACGAATGAGAGAAGACTAGCAGAAAAATGGCTTGACCTCAAGAATGTTATTGAGAGGGAGAACTAGGTTAGAGGTAGAGAAGTTCATGTTGAAAGGTAGCTTCCTGCAGAAGTTTGGCTCTGCTCTACGAATGCACAGAAGATTAAAGATTACCATTGGGAAGAGGACAATGATTTTTAAGTGGTGGAGAAGCTAAGAGTTTAGAATGAGATAAGTTGGGAAAGTGATAATGTCCATGAAGGTTTAGTGAGAGAGCTCTGGTGCGGCCACAGTGTATGGTTCCCGAAAAGGAAGTTCTACGACCATACAAATTCCCTACAGAAAAATACCAGAGTATTTTGGATCTTGGTCTTCAACTTCTCCAGGATCACAGAAGCCAGAATACCAATTTACTTCTCTGGTATCATAAACTTACACAGGATGACAAAGCAATCTCAGCTTCTACCTGCTTTTGCTTTCATCATCTCACCTTTCAAAGATATAGTTTGTCACATGTTTCTCTCAGGACTCTTTGCCCAAACTGTTCTAATTGTAGGTTGCCCCTATCAAGCCATATGATCTTTTTACCTTAACCATGTCTCCTAAGACCAGTGGGCCCTATTGGAACTCACACGATGGTTCTCATTGGAAGCAGTAGGAAAGACAATTTCTTTTCTAAGCTTCAACCATTCCCATCCACAGAAAGAAAGTTAAGTCTAGCTGACAAGCACCTATTTCTACCTTTGCTTTCCTTACATTATTTCCCTTAAGGTCTACAGAAAGAGTCTGATGAAAGGAACAGAGTAGTTGAGACTTAAGAAAGGTAAGTGACTAGTCCTGTCTGAGTGGGTATCAGAGCTGGGATTTGAACTATGATCTGTTTGACTCTACTTGCCTGCCCCTCACGAAACATCTATATTATAGTCATCAGGACACAATTTGGATTTCAGATCCAACTTGATCACCTAAGTCCACTTCTTTTTCTACTCAAAGGAAAAAAGAATGGACCAGCAATCCTTGCAGGGAGTTTAGTTAAATTTCTTTAAAAAGTATAATCATGTTCTATGAACAATTTCACAAATGGAAGAAAAATATCAGTCCTTTGGTGAGGTAACTAAAATGTCATAATCCTAATTTTTCACATATTTTCATTTTTCACCTTGCAGCAACATAGTAGACCAATTAGGAACTTCTAAATCTGGCGACTTTGGCCTTTAAAGGTATTTAGATATGCTTTCAACCTAAGACCAAAAAGGAGCTTTCAAATATGTGGTTCATCTGGTAAAAACTCTCTCAAACAACATAACACTGATGATTCAACTGGTGTTCTTTCTGGGATCTCATTTCTCCAATCATGGCTTTAAATGTCTCTCAGCTGTGCAGGTTTTAAGTCCATATCACCTAACCACATGTCCTTGGGAAGTAAATGCTTACGTCTGACTTAGGAAGATTGCCTTATTGCTAAACTGACAAGTTGTCCTGTGATAAAGTGGCTAGAAAATATAGAGGGGATGCTTGCATTTCGAGATTTTCTTAACCTTAAGGTGTGGCATCAAGAATAATTATGAACAGGGTAAACGGAATCCTGTGCTAAACCAGTTTGAATCTATTTGCTTCTCATAGCAATGGTGGTGGAGGAAAGGTTTTATTGGTGAATTCACTAGTGTGGTGAGGCCGTGCATGTGTGTGTGTGTGTGTGTGTGTGTGTGTGTGTGTGTGTGTCTAAAATGGGAGGAGGAGGAAAAGGAAGTAAGGGAAGAAGAATTGTTGGTATAAATCAAAGCTTGTTGGCTTTGTGTTGCCTTTGTTTTTAATATTAAAAGATGAAGTAATTAAGTAATCACTTAATTTCTATAATGTTTTATAGGCTGATCTTGAAGATCTTTGACTCTAAAATCAAGTTTAAGGGACAATCAAGGCAAGAGAGACTATTGGCTTTTGTTTTTTAGTGAATGTGACTCACAGAAGTCACAGGGTCTCTCTTTACTTCATTTCCATATTTTATACTTTCTGTGTTGGATACTCTTTGAGTGAGCAGTTTGTAGATCAAATGCTGATTTTTACTTTCTCACCCGTCTGTAATATAATTCTCGGCCATCACTGCTAGTCAGAAGTATACGGTAATTAAATGGACACCTGGCAGACACCCTCTTGGTTAATGAAAGTAATGGCATACTGCACCCAGCGGGGCGCTCTTCTCTGATTTGCATGACTCTTCATAATGTTTGAAAAAGCAACTTGGTCACGTACCTGATGCACAAAAACATCCTATAAGGATCTTACTGAAAAACACTAGAGTGCTTGTCTTACCCTGCCCCCATCCCCGGAGCCACTTCTCACAGCCAGGACCCTTTCCACACTTTATGAAACACTGGGTAGATCTGCAACTTTATAAAAACGTCTTCCTGTGGGCAAACACCTTGTAAAAACCACCCCCACCCCTCTTTAGCCAGGCTGTATTTAAGAGATTTAAGCTGTTCCTAAATGTCCAATGATCCTGGTAATCAAATACCTATTGGCCAGGCTTTCTTAAAGTAAGGCTGACTACCGTTTGAATTTTATGCTATTCAACTCATGATAGCAAGGGGAGGGGGGTAACAGGGTGATCAGAAAAGTAGAAAACCTAAGGTAGGAAGGGGGGAGATACATCAGTAGAACTAGATCACTAGTTCTGGAATGGGAGGAGAAGCCAAGATAAGAAACAAGAATAGGACACTTCCATTGCATGGGAGGTTTAGCTGGGAGTGACAGCAAACATAGACTTGCAGAAAACAATAGCTGTTCATCCCCCTTCCCCATTGCTCCGGGAACAATCTCTATACCACCTTTTGGTTGGCTTAGATTATACCTTAATCAATGTGTGCAGCTCCCTGTTTTGAGTAACTAGGGCCAAAACAGCAGCCACTAAATGGGAAAAGAACTGTTATCAGAAGCAATCTGAAAACAATTGGTCTCCAATCTTGCTCACACACAAAATAAACACAGTTGGCAATCTTGTCCTAGGGGAGGGAGAAGGACTTCTTTAATTGGGAACAGGACATACAATGGGGCTTAAGAAGGGGAGCAGCAAAGGAGAGGCCAGTTTGGAACAAATGTGGCAATGTCCACAGAAAAAAACCTGAAGCATGGAGAAATGGAGACTCAGCTGTGCTTTTATTGCCCCGTTTATCTCTTTATTCATGTTAAGTAAGAGTAATGGTCTCACCAAATGAACATCTGACATCTACATCTTTTTGGAAATATCCTGCTGGCTACTTTGTGTTCATTAGTGCTAAAACAGCAGCGCTAGGAGGTAGTATTATCCCCCTGAGATGACAGACAAGTCAGGGAAGCTCACAGAATGGTGGCTTCACTTCTCTAATATCATACACCATTCTAGAGAGTGATGAGTTTGAACTCAGGCATGACTGAGTTCAAAGCCTCCAAGAATGGCTATGCATTACATCCCATACCCAATGCCTCTCTGATGAAAACTGAAGAACGGTTGTGGGTGAGAGAGTGGATAGTGTAAGGAGCTCTAAGAGATTAGTGCAAGGAGCTCATTTGTCATGGAGTTTGATGCTTGGAGTAACATACAATCTAAACAAATTATAGCACTTCCCCAAGCTGCCATCTCCTTGCTAGGAAATTTGGCATTTGATTTATCAAGGGAAGCCAAAAAATATCAGAAAAAATACTAGAGAAAATGCCTTCCTACCAAATTTAAGACTACGTGGATAGCCCCTCGTCCCAGGACACAAATTATGTCAAAATGTAGCAGGTCCAGAAGACAAAGTCAGCATGCAATTCTCTTGGCAAATCACACTGTAGGGTACAGCTGAGTTATGTCTGACAGGAATAGTACCCACAACGCCACAACTTACCCAGAGGAGACACTTGATGAATGTTTGTAAAGTCAAATTGAGTGGGGGGAAAATCACATCCAGGGAGGACAGTGAAAAGAAAGGGTTTTCAAGTGTCTAAGAATCTAGTTCTTATCAAATGACTCTTAAAAGCCATTACAGTTGCAGGAGACACACAAGTATTTTTATATATCCAGGCACTTATATTTAGGCAAAACAAATTTAGGTATACTAAAAGAGGAATGGAGATTTTTTGAACTCAGATAAGTCTGGATTTGAAACTCTGCTTCTGTTACAGTATTAGGTGTGTGTCCTTGAGAAAGTCATCTAGCTTATATGCCTTACCACTCTTGACTGTTAAAAACAATTATAATAACACCCACTGCTAATAAGGATGAGGATAAGATGTGAAATTGCAGGGTGAGGGAGTAGAAATGTACTATGTGCTTCTTCGTTCTTTCTGGGATTGTGATAGTAACACTTTTGGAGCTGGAATTAGAACACGAGTGTAGGGTATTGTGACTCCACTCGGTATCAGTGTTTTGTCCTAATTTGGGAATATAACTCATATCTGAACAGTACAAGATCAGTGAGTAAGCCAGAGATTGCAGTGCTTTGCGATTCTTTTGTGATTCTTTACTTCTCTTACGTAAAAGAACAAAGATCACTGGAAACTGAAACAAAGACGACAAATAGAAAAGCTAATTGAAGTCTGTAAAGGAATTTGTGCTTGCTGTCTTCATCAAGACCCTTATCTGCTGAAAGGCATGAGGAGAACCTCAAGCATCCAGAGAACGTCTATTTAGGTACAAATAACAAAGGTGACTTGAAAGGAATGTTAGTGAACATGAGTGTTTGTGTCTTTTTAAACTCAGAACATAACACTGCAAATATGATGCTCTCTAATGTTTGTAGTAGAACAAAAAGAAAATTGTCAAAGACCTGAAAAGCTGATTGATTTGAAAACATCCTCCTCTATTGTATTCCCTTACCCATAAGCTAGGGGAAACAGAGACTCAGGAACTGGTGTAATCTGCCCTGGCTGAGGCACCACCAATTTACCCAGCAGAAATTATACTCACTCTATATTCTGATTTGTGGCCAATTATACGGGAGGAGATGACTTAAAGTCTAACCTTGAGACGTTAAAACTAGTTCAATGTAGGAAGGGCAGACATCACAAGGACTATCTTATCAAACAGAAAATATTTTGAAGAGGAAGGTTTTAATTGTGATATTGCTGGACTGATCCTAGAAGCCTGCAACTAATAACAACTTCTGTCATATATTTGTACTAAACCAATTGCCGGGGAATTTTATTTTGTTTTATTTGTAGTATTAGTGGTTGAACCGATGGCCCATGTGAGTGATCAGAAGGGGCTCTACCACAGAGCTTTTGCCCAGGCCCCAAATTGTTTTCTTATTCTTCTTTGTCAGTCATGTGCTATAGGGAACTGTACACTGAGAAAGGGCAAGCACATGTTCTTATTTTATTGGTATACATTTGGAAGTCTTAAGAGAGCTGGAGTGAGCTATACCTTCAAAATTCCATCTGCTTGCTCACAGCAATATGGGATGGCACTGTGCTTAAGCTAGTCCTTACAAACAGTTTTTCTTTCATTTCTAATTTCTCCTTTGACAGTACTGGGATTCGAATCCAGGATCTCATGCATGGGAGACAAGTTCTTGACTGTTGAACTTCTAACCCTATTCCTTTCTTTTTTAAAGTTTTCATCGTTTTATCATTGCTGCAGATGAAGGAACTGTTGATTCCACTTTGCTCTTAACTTTTCCAGGCTCGACTAAACTTTTGCTACATTAATAGAGGAGTTGGGCAAATGATTTTAATATAGAGAATTAGCACAGAGAAGGCAGGTGTGGTCCATGCTCAATAACTTTCACTGCTTATTGCAGAAAAAAATGGTTATAAGGAAACTCTGTCTACCCACAGCCTTCATGGCCTTCTTCTAAGGACAAAATTGACATCTCCTTGCAAGGAACTATGCATAAAGTTATGGAAATTTGGCACTGATCTATGGGTATAATAATATATCCCTATCTTACTGGAGCTCCCAGAGAGGCTTTTTTTGAATCTCTTTTGAAACAAAATACTTCAATTATTTTCACTGCCACAAGACTATTTTTTTCACAAATAAACTTAAGAGCACCTGAGAGTTAAACAATGGGTGAGGTGGACATTTGTCAACTTTCAACAGTTGCTCTGCTTAAGTTGGGGTACTTAATAAGGTTGGATGCTATGTGTTTTCTTAATTGAATACAAAATCACTCATGTTCACACAACCATATTCCAATGACTGTATAAGACAGTTTACAAGTTAAGTATAGATGTAGTATCACTAGTCATATTACAACTGAGAACTGATAAACACCACATCCAGAGCATCCTATTTCTTCTCCATTACAATTTAACTGTGGTCTCAAGTTAAACATCCATGGAAAAAAGAAGACATTTTTTTTTGTTAGGATATGATCACCTAAAAGTGTTGAGGTGCTCTTTTTGACCTGTCTTCTTTTTCAAAATGATGAAAGGAGTCCTAGTAGGTGTCCGTATCAATTGTGGCCTCCATTCTAGGGAAGACTTTCCAGAGGACTGATGTATAGGTTCCCAATAACATGTTACTCCAAATGCAGAAGTAACTCTAATTTCTGATCTCCCAGTTTCTGTAGATTAGAAGTCCATCCTGAGTGAGTCATATGCTTCAGGTACTCATCAGACTGTCAGTCAAATGCCTGACATGACTGAGGTTTCCTTGGTGATGAGGCTGTGACACTATTTACATCCGAGCCCTCTCAAGTTGTTGGGAGAATTCAGTTTCTTGTGGCTTCTGCACCTAGGATTCAGTTTCCATTCAGTACAATGGAAGCCCTGCTTGTATTGTACAAGCTACCCATAGTTCCTTGCTATGTGGCTTCCCCAACTTTCATGGGTGTTTATTTATACAAGGCTAATTAAGTGGGTAGAGTCTGCCTAGATTACTTACTAGCAACATTATCAAGGGAGTGATAGTATATGATCTGTCGAATAGAAAATACAGGCATAGACTCAGATTACTCTGAAAGTAAAAAGATTATACAAAGGCATAAACACTGAGAGGTAAGGATCACTGGAGGTCACTTTGGGGTCTATTTCCCACAGCATATCAACGATTCTACCCCACCCCCAAAGGAACTCCAAACCAAATCTAGTAGCCTATATTATTTCTTTGATAGCCTGCACGTGAGAATTACGTCTTTATGTCATGAATTCTCCTAATTTTCATTTATATATTACTACATAAGTACTACTTAGGCACAAAACTACACAAAAATGAGTAACATGGGAATTCATTTTTATATACAAAGTAAATAAGTTGTGTCCTGAATGAAAGGCAAAGCACACAGAGTCCAGAAACGTTACTGCTGGGGTTAAAAACATTTAAAGTATTTCAAATGTCCTTAGAGCACTCATCCTTTACCGGGTCCCCCAATATATCTTGCATAATTACAATACAATCTCAAAAATAGGAGTTTGACATTGATAGAGTCCACAGAGTTCTCCAGTTACATGAACATTAGTGTGCGCATACTCCCTCATGTCCCTCTAACCCCTCTCATGCCTCAAATTCATGGCCCCCTTTTAAAAATTATCATTGTTGCACATATACACATTTATAAAAGAATTAATAAATATGTTAATACAACCTTCTGAGTACATGTAGTGTTGTAAATATACACATATGTGGTGTGTGTGTGTGTGTGTGTGTGTGTGTGTGTGTGTGTGTGTGTACACGCTTGTTTATAGAATGTAACCCTGCATGTAGTTTGGGGTAAGTGTTACCACATCAAAATACTGAAGACTCCCTCAAGCTGTCTGCCTATAGCCATGCTTCCTCTTTCTGGCCCCTCCCCTCTCTCCCTAACCCATAGCTACCAACAGCTCTAGAACTTACTTCCCTATTGTAACAAAAATGGACCATTCAGTATATAGCTTCTTGAAACTGGTTTTTAACACTTGGGGCTCATTAAAGTTGCTATGCTGTTCAGAGTATTCCATTGTGCAGACACACCATAATTTGTTTAACTATTCAGCCACTGAAGGGCATTCAGGCAGTTTCTAGTGTTTGGCTATTATGAATAAAGCCACTATGGATATTTGCACACATATTTCTGCATGAAAATAAATACTTAAATCATTGGAGGATGTGTCCAGTAGGGCATTTGCTGGGTCACACAGTAAGTTTTAAATTTTACAATAATCTGCCAAACCACTTTTCAGAGTAGCTGTATTAATCTAAATTTCCTCCAGCAATATGTGAGAAATACTGATTGTCTATATACTTCTCAGCATGTAACATTGTCACTATAGTTTATTTTTGATACTCTTATAAGTATGTAGTGGTATTTTACTGTAGTATTAGTTTGCATTATTTAAATGTTAATGATGTCCCACATGTCTTTTGTATTTATTTATCATCTATATATCTCATTGGATGAAGTGTCTAGGTCTTTTGCCCTTTCTCTCACTGGAAAATTTGGTTTTTTGTTGTTGAGATTTTAGAGTTCTTTATAGACTCTAGATACAAGTCCTTGGTTGTATATGTAATTTGAAGGTACTTTTCTTCTAATTTGTAATTTATGTTTTCATTTTTAAACTGCCTTTCACAGGAAAGAAAAATGCCTTAGATTTTGATGAAGTCTATTTTATTAATTTATATTGTTATGGATTATGCTTTTTCCTAGCATAATGTTATGTGGTATTTATATGACGCTTTTGAAGAAATATTCCTCATGGAGTTATTTCTTTTGTTGACATCATTTGAGGCTTTTATGTGAGTTCATATGCATATGTATCTCTGTGTTTATCTCTGTGTATATATCTGTATGTGTGTGTGTGTGCATGAACATATATTCCTGAACATGTATGTACATGTGTGTACTTGAACTAGCTGGCCTAATTAGAAGAACTAGAGTTTGCTGCTCTAATTCCTATACATTATGGTGGAATTAATGGAAATACATAATTAAGTTGTTTATTTATCATGCCTGGTTGTGAGGAGAAGACAAATAGTTCAGAAAGCTATAAATCTTCTTCAAATTATCCTGCCCTCTATGCAGACTAAATAAGAAAACATGACTACAAGGTTATATAAGTCTTTGGAATTCCCACTTTGAAGTGGATGTGGTTACACAACAGAAATCTTCAAAAATCGAAAATCTCTTTTCTTCTAGGAAAAGAGTATTTCCTTTCACAGTAGTTGAGCACCAAACCTACTACTATCTAGCACATGTTTAACATATCTACTCTGGCAGTCACCAGCATCTCAAGTCCACCTGGAACTCACAGTGGAAGACTGATTTTTAACTGTTTTTATATACAGAAAACCAGATTCCGGTCTGTATTACCAAGCATTAACCAGTTATATCAGCCAACTCTGGGCTACAGCAAAGCTGGCTGGCTGGTGTTGTACCTCGCTCTGTACTAATACTTAAGTGCTAATTCCTGTTATTTTCACAACAATCACTTGCATTCAGGACTGAGAGTTCAAATTATTTGCTTGGATATACAGTGGGAGATTCCCTCAAGAATGATGGGACAAAGGTTCAAATTTTCTATATTCAATTTTGAAAAACTTCTGGGCTTAAATGATGCTTCCCCCCCCAAAAAAAAGTGGTGTGATAATGATCTAAAAATAACAAGTACTCAACAGACTATGTCTACTTAGTCCATTTCCAGGTAAATATTATAAGAAGCTTATTAGTGGGATCAAGATAGAGCTTTGACCCTTTGTTGAATGCAAAATAAATAATGTCTATACCCTGGATAGCTCAAATCCAAGAACTATTTGTGTGTTGTTCTTCATAAATGAAAGATAAATTAGGCACATAACAAGGATTATGATATCCTTTTAAGAAAGAGGGTCTTTCAAACATTTTACTAAATTTCCCTTGTCTCCTTTCACCTCATCTCCAGGATCACAATTCTGTAAATCGATGGCTCCAATACCTTTTCCTAGATTCTAAATAGCTGATCTTAAATCAGGCCATTTAATCTTCTGGGAGCACCTCTAAAGTGTTTTGATTTGATTGCCCCCCCTCCACTTTTCGGGTAACCAGCACAGCAAGCTTAGAGATATGTGGAGGTGGGACACACCTTCTAAACAAATTGCTGTACTAATTCTCCTGAGAATGTTCCTCACAGGATCTGACTTAAAAGAGAATACAATGTTAAACTCCTACAGAGAAATACTAAGTCATGCTGGTAGGAATGCCAGAAGAGGTAAATCTATCTGAATGTGCATAGAAACAGTGAGTTGCTTTCCAAATAGATTCACTTTGTCTATTGGGAGGGGTGGTCTGTAAAATCTTCTTAGATCTACAGAGCTCATGATGAACTCCAAACTTCTCTTTACAGCAGTAACTTAGAAGATCAGGTACATTGCGTGAGTCATAGTCCAAGGAATACCAAAGTTGGTGAAGCTAAAGGCTCCTACTCCCTGACCTGGAACTCCCCCTGCAGGATTGCCTAGGAATAATAGTCTTAGTTGCCCTGGAGGAGCTACAGAGAGCCCTGTTGAGGGGAAGGTTGGGATACAGCCCCTGTATTTACTCTGCTAAAAAAAAATATGTTAGTATATAATAGTGAACTATGTGGCATCTACACATATAGTGACTCTTTGGCCCTTTTATCTTAGAACAGGGGAGAGTAAGGCCAAGATCACTGTTATCGGTCCTAAGAGCAACTCGCATCAGCTTAATGTGTCATGAAGAATATCCATTGCCCTCTCTAGAGGTCACCAGTACACTGAAGGTGCTGGGCAGGAAGTCCAAGTTTCAGAATGGGAATTACAACACGGTTTCATTAAAGAAAAGAAAGAGCCACATGCCCCTTAGGACAGTAGCCCAGGGAGTGGCCAGAGAGGAGAGAGATGGAGTGAAAACCTTAGAGTTACCAGCAGATTAAAGGCTCCTGTCCTTCACCATGTCTTTGACTTTTCCCCCTCCACAAATAAAAACTTGGAAGGACCCTCTCCAAGGTGATTAAATACTCAAAGGCCTCAGCAATATCCAAAACAGTAGAGGGAATGCCCGCTGTGGTAGAAAACCACCAAAATTGCTAAGGCAGAGGGCAGTAGTAATGGGACTAGCAGAGCCTGATGAGAGCTAAGACTAGATACTTTGATCATTTGTTTCTCTTTCCTCTCTATGCCCAAAGATAGAAAACGGCGTATGCCAGAGAGCAGAAACTCTATGCAGCTTCTGAGAAAGAATGCAATGGACACTGAGAAAAAAAAAAAAAAGGCAAAAGTCTCAGAAAAATCAAGGTTCCCTCTCTAGGACTAACTTTGACCCAGAGCTGAGCCTTATAGTTTTTCTCTCTTAGATCATGGAAAATATCTTCACTAACCTTCTGTGATAGGCTCCTGAAAGACTTATAATTTTTCATGTTAGAATATGTTCCTGATAAGTGAAGTACCCAATCTGATCTTCAAAAGCCTCTCTAGTCCGTTACTCATGACACTTGTTTTCTTTTTCTTTCCTTTATTTATCTTTTTGAACAACAATCTGAATGTGGCTAAGTGTGCAACATAGCATCCTGCTTCTGAAAGCTCATGACTAGAATAGTGAACACATACACTTTCATTTGTTGCAAATGGACAGTAAAGCCGTGCTACGTCCTAGAAGCCTGTGTTCATCCTCTAAGCTTCTCATCTCATCATGTAGCAGCGGTTGGGGTTGTTGTCGTTGTTTTGTAGCCATATGGCACTAATTCATGTGGGGAGGGTGGTGGTGAGGACTTGACTATCGCTGCCTCTTTTGCTGCCCTTGTCCCACGGGTGGGCTGTAAGTGGCAGCTTCCTCTTGTTTGTCCTCTGTGGCAGGAATCTGATCCTGCTGTAGGGTAACACATAAGCTGGGTTCACGTCACACTTTCCTCAGGTACAGTTCTGTCTCTGTACAGCCATTTATAACCATTCATCTCACTTCTGGGCTCAGAAAATAGAACCATTGAAAAGCAGCACTGCCTACCATAATATCCCTGGATGATATGTGGGAGGAAAGAAGGAAAATATGGCAGGGGCTTTTACTGAGTTGTAGAGGAAAAATACAGAGGGCCAAAGAGGAACGACATTAGGAGGATAAACAACTTTAAGGATGTTTGAAGAGCCACAGTCACATTCTTTTATATTTACCTAAAATTATATTATATATTATACCTATTACAACTATTCTATCTATTCTAGATGACAGATATTTAGAAGTTCTGTCATTTAGGGTGAATTCCTCCCATTCAAAGAACCACAGACTATCCACATGCACACCCATGTGTAGATTCACAACACTAACTGGACTCAGAAGGTTCGTTACATATCTATTAATTTGTTTAGAACTGTGTGTATGTGCAACAATAATAATTTTTAAAAGGGGGGCATGAATTTGAAGCATGGGAGTGTTTAGAGGGAGATGAGGGGAAATGTATATTGTGTAACTATAATACAAATATATGAACATTTTAAAATAAATCTAATTTAAAAATTCTTGGATTCAAATGTCACCTTATGGTTTTTTTTTTTTGAGACAGTGTCTCATGTAGCCCAGGCTAGCCTTGCTCATGGTACATAGTCAAAGCTGACTTTGAATCCTCCTGCCTACTTGCAGAGTGCTGGAATTACAGGTGCACAGCACCACACCTAGTATTATGCATGGTGTGACTCACACTGTGGACTTCATGTGTGCTTAGCAAGCAGTCTACTAACTAGGCTGCCTCCTCAGCCACTCAAATGCTAATTTTAAGCTACCAAGTCTAATCATTTCCAAAGATTGGAGACATGCTCTGCCATGAGCTTCCTATATGACATCACAAACATGCCATGGGCTACATCTTTCTTTACCTCTTTTACCCATGGAGAATTAGTTCTAGGACCATAATCTAGTGAAAGGAGTCTCGGGAACATAGATAACTTAAAGCTCTCAAAAAAATGTCAGAACTCATGTCTCTAATATTATCACTACACAAACATGACACCTTGTCTCCTCCCCCACTTCTTCCCTTGGATATCAAAGCATTTATCAAATATTGGATATGCCACTGTTTACTATATGGTAATGTCAAATTACAAGGCAATCCTAGAAAAAATATATTTGTCAGTATAATCTGGTAGTAGATTCAGAAAAACCCAGGACGGCTTTTGTTGTTCTTGTTGTCACAGTGAGAGAATGACAAAAGGAACCTTACAATGTAATGTCATTCCTTCATCCATCTAACAGGGAAGCTCTATATGGATGTCGCATTTGTATTTCTCTTATCTGCTTGACAAATCCACCTAAGTGAGACTCCAAGAGAAAATAACTGTACTCAGCGCCTAGGTTCCTGCAGCAGTRTCTTCAAAGGTAGCTTTCAAGTTAATAGTAGACTTCCAAAGCTCTTCATTGCATGATTAAAGAAGCTCATCATTAGATTGGTCACAAGGCTTATGTTAGGTTCTTAAAAATTCTTGTTGAGTTGAAACACCAATCTTATTCTTGACACTTCTCTTTAGCCAGAAGAAAACCAAGACAGGGGGCTTGAAATGATACTATACCATTCTGTGGTATAGCTATCTGCCTAGAATATGCAAGAGTTTCTGTTCAATCGCCAGTACTGGAAAGCATCATTAAAAACAAAAACAAGGAAATGGTATACAGGCTACGTGACTCTACACTGTCAAGAAGCAGTGATGCCTTTGTTGTTCTTGCCTTTTCTTTGTTTTGCATGGGGGTCACACCCCTTTACAAAGGGAGGGAGTGGGCAGATATAGCATTTGTTTCAAACCAAATTTAAGTGCCTTAAACACCATAGCAGCTACCTTGTTTTTGAAAACTGACGAGGTACAAAGCAGAGGCCTAAGCACTTGATTGTAGTTGGTCCTTGGGCTAACCTTACAAGGCAGAAATTACTCGTCTCTGTGGGTAAAAAAGAAAGTGTTGTTGCTTTTTTGTTGTTTTTGTTATGTTTTTGCCTTGGGCCGCCTAGCTAAGAGATGACTAGGACGGGATCTCAACTCAAACACATCTTCCTCTAAAGCACCAACCATGCTGCGACCCTTGTATCTTCACTTCCCACCTTTATACTTACTGATGGAGCAGAGGCATTATTACTCTGGTGGGAGTTTTCTACACAATCACATTAAAATGTTGGACAGAGAAATGTCCAAAATGCCTATGACATTTTCCCTCCCACAATCCCCACTTTAAAGAGGAAACTGCCACTGAGGAAGCCTTATTCACTACCTCAGAAATTTTTCTCGCAGTGAATGATGGTAGCAATCTAATACCACAGTATGGCAGAGATGTAGGAAAACAGCCCTGAGCCAATTAAAGAGTAGTATTTGCGCTAACCAAGTCTTCATATACTTCTTTATTCATTTTTTTTTCTTACAATGCTGTGGTTCAACCCTGAGGCTTTATCACTAAGCTACATCTTAGTTCTCTGTACTTGTTTTTAATGAACAAATTCCACTTGGTATTGATGTCATATTCAGTTTGAAGGTATGTAAAGTGCTTTCTAGGATTTGTAAGGACTCAAAACACCCTTGAAGATAGAAGTTTAAAATGCTTCCTGGGTATTTATGATTAGAAATTTGCTTGTTTACAAATATGAAACAAGAGAGTTAAATTTGCCTCAAATCACAGAAGCACAGTGGTATAGAATGAGTCTCTGAAATCTCAATTTTGAGACAATACTCCTTGACTATATTATGCTGATAAACAAGGTATATTTATTTTTTATTTTCTGGGTATGGTTGTTTTCCTACATGTATGTCTGTGTGCTATGTGTGTGCAGCGCCTAAGAAGGTCACAGAGGGTGTTGCATYTTCTGGCCCTGTAGTTTCAGATGCTCGTTAGCCACTGTGTGGGTGCTAGGAGCCAAACAGGTGTCCTCTGAAAGACGTTTTCTTCCCATAATGTTTTCTTGCCTATTATTCTGCTTTCATCATTCTGGCTTGCCTTTCTCCAAAGGAAGAAAATTGGAAATGTTCTTTAACTTATCTCTTAATCCAAGTCTATCCCATCCTATGCTAGGCCTCAAATGATTCTTGCCTCCTTTGAATTTCAGTTTCTCTTGTAGCCACTTTCAATTTCTTCTTAAGATTACAGTAGTTTATATACATTTTCTTAGTTCTTTGCTTGGACGATGACTGCCTGTGGGTAAATCTTATTTCTTTGCACAGTATCCCACACAGTGTAGGTGTTCAATACATTATTTATTTAAGTATTTGTTTAGACAAGACCTCACTATGTAGCCCAGGCTAGTCTGAAACTTGTGATAACCCTACTGCCACAGTCTCCTGGGATTTATGGGAGTGTCCCCCAAAACGGCTTGAATGCTTTTCAGTTTCTTTCTTTTTTTCTTCTTTTTTCTTTTTTTTTTCAATAAACAGGTCACCACCATCTATCACCTAGATTTTTGCAACAACTTAGCTAATGTTCTGAGTCCTGTATCATTTTCCCTTCAGTGGGTTCTTTTCACTGTTATTTCCTTTTAATCGGGTACTTTTATGATGCTGCTCGCCTCACCAAGGACCTTAGGTAATAAACGAGTACAGAGGAAGGCCACGTTCCTCCGCTTTTCCCTCTAAGCTCTTTGATAGCAGCCAATAGCTTTCTTGTTGATTTGCAAGCACTTGCCTATGCTCTCACTACTCTGCAGATCTAAACTCAACAGATCTCACCTCTACCAGAATTTTCTAAGGATTCTATGTTTTGTTGGTCTCTTTTTAAAAAGGTGTGTGTGTGTGTGTGTGTGTGTGTGTGTGTGTGTGTGTGTGTGTGTGTGTTTGCATCTATATGCCACAGATTACAGGTGTCTGTGGAGAGCATCACATCTCCTGGATTTGGAGGTGTAGGCAGTTGAGAACTGTCTAATGTGGATGTTGAGAATGTGATATACCTCTTCAAGTGTTTTTCCTTACTTTTTCCTCTAGGAGTTTCAAAGTTTCATATGAGGATCTTTGAAACATTTGGAATTCATGTTTCTGTAGGGTAAAAGACAGCAATCTAGTTTGATTTGTCTGTGTGCAGAAATCCAACTTATCCAGCACCATGTGTTAAAATCCACTATCTGTACTGTATAGCAACCGAGTTGCTGGTCTGAGTTGTTACTTACCTATCTCAGTGTACCTTTTTGTCTTCCAAATGAGAATACAGACTTTACATATTGTATTCTTTTTCCCTAACTAGCAAATGGTTGGTTTCAAACCTTTAGTTAGTTTATTTAGCTGACCTTTTGTTAGTTTATTTCCTGAGTATTCGATCTGGTTTTTTTTGTTTCCTCTACCATCTGAAGCCACTTATTTTAAGGTGCTATTTATATAACTGATATTTAAAAGACAAAAAATATTGTTTTTATCCAATAGTTATTAGGCGACTGCTATGTGTTCAAAACTAAAACTGAATCTTTGATAAAGACATATATTGAATCTTTGATAAAGATATGTCATTATTTTGACAGAAGTAAAGCATTTTCATGTTCCTATTACTGGTAACCTAACAATTATTGTGCTTTCTTCCCCCAGCATACAGTAGATTTCTGTACTTATGAATGAAAACTTGGGTAATAAAAGCCCAGAAAGAAGCTCACTTGCATTTTATTCCATAACACAATAATCGTTTTTAAGAATAAAATTTCCTTTTAAAAATTGCATCTCCTTCCTTTCCTTCTACCATCTAATACTGCAACCTCTAATTCAAGTATTTTTCCCTACCTACTTCTCAAAACATTTGTCCACATCCACCTCCCTTTACGGGTTTGGCTTCATTTTTTTTTTTTTTTGACAGATGTGGGAGTGGGACTTTTCCACCTTTATCACCTTTCATGGGGAAATATGCACATTTGAGTCCTTTTGCTCTTGAGTCCTTTAATTCTAGTTTTTCTCTAATCACCATCTTGAGCTCCAGCCTCATCAATATCTCAGACTTGAGACCTAACCTAACTGTTAATCTTTAAGTCCTGTTCCTGTGTTCTCTAAAACTTTACAACTCCAAGCGAGAATCATCTTCCATTGTTCTTCCTTGCGCAGTCATCCACATGAAACCAAACACAGACTAAGTCTTGCCAGCATCTTTGCTAACTAGTCTCTGCACCTACTGTTCTGGGTTCAAGTCCTCGGGACCTTGAGCTTAGACACATGTCCTCATCTACAAAGTTAACCAGTGCAGTTCATCTTATAGTTTGAGTTTTTCTTAAATCTAAACCTGAATAGATTGCTTTCAATGAAAAAGAAGAAAACTTGTAAGATTATTTTGCTGCTTAAAAAAATAGAACAAACCTTTCCTCACCTGTAATTCAAGATACTCAGCAATATCATTGCCACTAGTTTCTCCGCCCCTTTTCTTACTGATACACTAAAGCGCCTACTAAATGTCAGTATTTGTGGGAATGACAAGACATCCTCATCCTTTGTCTATACTCAAGATTCTCCTTCTCTCAGCACCCACTGATTGCCCATAGCTCTTCACCTAGAGGGGTGGCCATATAAAATCTCTCCCACCCATGTAGACTCTCGTCAACTAGTGTTCTCATTATGCAGGTCATGCATAGGTAGTCATATTGTTGAGAAATGATAGGTGCAGCTTCCCCATCATGTTTAGAAGACAGTATCATGCAGCAGAAATTATGGCCCTTTGGCTCTTACAATCCYTTTGTCCCTCTTTTGTGACATTCCCTTAGTTAGATGAAGGTAGCCAATGGCTTTTGGGAGAGAGAATAAGTTTTCTCCAAGGATGAGCCTCCTGATATGTTATCCATTTCCAAGGACTCAACCCTAAATACATGTGCATACAAGTCACACTAAATGGAATCAGTAGATGAAATATATATACATATATATGTGTGTGTATGTATATGTATATATCATACATGTGTATACATATAAATGGAATAATGATAATTAAAGAAAAGGTCATGAATTTGAGAAGAAATAARGGAAAACATGGGAAGAGTTAGAGGAGAATGTGGAAATGACTGTATTCATATATGAAATTGTCAATAGATGAAAAAATTAAAAATCCTTCTGCCACATCAGTCTCTTTTTAAATAGCTGTTCATGAAATTATCAAAACTTTAGGCACTGCTCAAATCTTGCTTCTGTCAGCCAGCCTTACACGACTGAGTAGACTGATGTCTCTATAGCACAGGTCTTTGCCAAAAGGAATCCTCCAGTGAAGGCTTTCTGAATTAAACTTACATAATAGTATCTAAACTTTTGGAAATGCACTGACTAAAAGCAGATTAAATATAAAAGCTGGGCAAGCAGGTGCCAGAACAGTTAGAGATGCCTGCCCTACCTCTTCCTCCCTCCCCTTCATTTTATGAGTGTAATAAAATGTTCCCATGAATCTCTATTTATCGGTGTACACACCAGATTAGCCACCAGGTTGTTCAAAAGTTGGAGTATAGATACTTAAGAGTGATTGTATTACTCTGAATTTATGGCCATATGTCCTCTTAAACTCAATTTTTAATCCTTTTTTGTTTCTGTTTTAATATTGTGTTTATATTAAATGTGATATGGGATAGAATAAGCTACTTTTAGAAATCTGTGCTGAGTGTATCATTTACTGGCTTCTTGGAAGTTATTAAGGAATGCATCTACTTAAGTGTAAAGAGCATAAAGTCTACTTAAGTGTAAAGAGCATAAAGTCAATTAGTAACATAATGTTGTGAAGATTAGAAAAATGTCCTCTTTCCTAAAAATACTTTGTTTGCACTTGTCAGAAGCTATCATAATATATTGATTTCGTTAGAGCACTTGACTTCTATCTAACAAACAACTGTTAGGATGATAACATACTTATGATACCTATGACATGAAGGATATCACCTTAGACATGACACCTTGATACAACATACAGCAGACCCAAAATTATAATGTGATAATGTATATATCTATTCTTGAAATGGTACGAGTTGCCTACCTCATTGAAGGGAAATGTTTTGAACTTCCGATTAGCTGTGAGATGGCTGCTAGGGGTTCTAGATATTCTTTACCTTGGCCAAGCCATTTTCAAGCTCAGGCTGCTAATCTTACCACAGGCATTGATGTAACTAATGAAGGCTTTTCTTTTATCAGTGTAAAGCTATTTCAATACAATTTGGACTACCAAGGGAACATTAAATCTTAGCTGCTATCAGTCTTCATGGAAAACAAAAACAAAAACAAAAACAACCCTGGACACCTACATCCAAAATCAAGTACAGGCTATAAGAAAAATTATACTAAGGCAATGAGTCAAGAGATTTTCAGTAAGGCAAAAAAAATCATAGCTAAATTAAATTCTGATTAAAAATTAGGATTAATGAAGATTTCCAAATTACCAAATGATAAATAGCTATTAGCCTAATGTTACTCCTTGTAACATTATATTATGAATATAAATATTAAATATATTTGTATAAAAATAAATACAATATATTTTGTTTTGTGACTAGGCTCAGTGATAGATTACTTCCCTTGTATGTCCTAGGGTCCATCCCAGTACAGTAAAAAAAAAAAGACAAGGAAAAATCTCTTTAGTCTGGCTATCCTAGAGATTTTAGTAAATTTGTATTTGGAGGAGTTGGGGAGGTATTTACAAAACTAAATATGTTTAAAATTAAAAGCTAGTAATTCCAGACAGCATGGTCAATACAGGGTTCCTCCAGGTACATAAAGTGCATCTATGGAAGTTTGAAAAATCTATAGCCCTCTAAGAGATACAGTGGCCTTGTGGACTAGGAAAGGGGAGGAGGCATAAAGGGAAACTTGAGTCCCTGGCTATAAAGTACTGATGTGCTTCACAGAGGCTATACTAGAGTATTAGAAGAACACAGGCCACAGCCATCTAGGACAACTAAAGAACCACAGTCTTGGCAGCAGTCTTTTGGTGCATCATCTTCTGGTTAGTATAGGTGGCTATAGGAAGACACACTGCATAAAAATGAAGCATTAGTTTAATTCCCTCAAATACCAAATCAAAGAGGCTGAACTCTTTCAAATCATCCCCCAAATTTCCCCAACCACTGGAAACAGCACAACAAAAGTCATCTTAATTGAATCTGTAATTGATGTTACACCTAGCTCACATGAATTTAGGACTCTTACAAAATGGCTTTGAGTTAAGTTGGCCCTGCTTTTATTTGTGTTGAATTGCCCTCTTTTATTGTACTTGATTTTGTAAGCTATTTCATATTCTTTCTGGATGTAGGCAGAGTGTAAATTYGGAATCAATAATAAACAGTACATTCAATTTACGTACAATTGGCTCTTTTATATGCTCTATGTACAGTTTATAGTACACTGGGGCCTCTTATAAAATCAATGTGTATTCTACACTTATGCCCATTTTATAGGACTTGGAACAACTTCTCTGCCTCAAATGTTTACAGAGGCTTACAGCTTTATACTGGCTTTTACAGCATATTTGTAATCATATCAATGGTTTACCTGGTGTGGTGTCCTTGCTCCGGAACACGACTTCCAGTAATAACGTTCTTATAAGAAAAGCAGTACTATGAAAACCCACTTTATAGGAAGAGAGCCTCTCAAAAATGGCAATATTGCCACGAGAGTATTATCTATCTCAGAATACAGTAAGCCAAATGTTAAACTCCAACTTGCTTCTTTCTTTATTCATTTTTTCTTTCTTTACTAAAGATCCAGCAATAAATTAGGTGTGGAAATTCATTTTTTTCTTTCTTTACTAAAGATCCAGCAATAAATTAGGTGTGGAAATTCATGGTTATAGCAGCCTAAAATAAATAACTGGGAAGGCAATTAAGTTATAAACTCATTTTAGTATGTAAGAGAAGTAAAGAATCATTATTTGTTTTATCTTAATATCAACTTTCCTATATGATTCCATTAAAAATATTCTGTTACTAAAATGATTTTTAAAACACTGATTTAAATGACCCTCCAAATCAGTCTAACACATTTTATGGGTCTATAGTACTGAAGATAGGAGGTTTTACAGAAACGAAACATGGTTCCTTTTCTCAGTATGTGAAACATTGTGATGTGGGAACTGGAGAGAGGACTCAGAGATTAAGAGCACATGATGCTCTTCCAGAGGATCAGAGTTCTGTTCCCAGCATCTGTGTCAAAGAAGCTGTAACTCCAGCTCTAGGTCATTTGACAGCTTTCATGGACACCTGTGGACATGCAGCTCTGTGTGTGTGTGTGTGTGTGTGTGTGTGTGTGTGTGTGTGTGTGTGTTAGCTACCTTTTTTATTTCAGTACAGCTTGCATCATCAAATTTATGTTCTATAATATTTCAGTGTATAACCTATAAGTCTATCAAAGTGGCCCTTTTAATAGCACAGGGTCTCATTTTTCTGTCACCATGACCTTGCCTTTAAATCAAGTACAACGCCACGACTACAGATACTTTTGATGGTCACAGTTGAATTTAGTACTAATATTTCTATGTCAGGGAGGGGGAGCTATATTGTCCTCATAACTCAAAAAACTTCATCATTTTATCTTCTTAAACCTTTTATATCAAAGTGAATTTGTTATCAGAAAATCCTTCACACCTGAACTCAGTTCATTCTTCAAAACTAGACAGTGAAACTTTGGAAACCAGAAGCCTTTGTTCTTTTATTTAGATGGAAAGAGTAATACTGCACTTGTATAAAAAACATACAGTCAAAATTTTCAGGCATTATTAAGTGTTCTTAAATAGCCTCTATCATATATTATTCTACAATAGCTAAAGTGGTCTACACTGGACATAAGACCCCCTGTGGTGGTCTGAATGAAAGTGGCCCTCATAGGTTCATAGAGAGTGGCACTATTAGGAAGTGTGGCCTTGTTGGAAGAAGTGTGTCACAGAAGATGGGCATTGAAGTTTCAGAAACTTAAGCTGGACCCCACTTCTCTTCCTGTTGCCTATTGATCAAGATATAGAATTTTAGTTACCTCTCCAGTCCCATGTCTGCCTGCACGCCACCATGCTTCCTGCCATGATGATAATGGACTGAACCTCTGAACATAAGCCAGCCCCAATTAATGTTTTCCTTTACAAGAGTTGCCTTGGTCATGGTTGTCTTCACAGTAACAAAACATTGGCTAAGACAGAAGTTGGTATATTGCTATGATATGCCCAACTTTGTTTTTTTGGCAGAATGTGGACTTTGGGATTTTGGATTAGGAAAGCAGTTGTACGCTTCAAGCAGGACTTGGGCCATACTACTAGGAGCACAAGACAACAGTGTTGAGGGTGAKTTGAACTATGGGGACCTGACTCAAGAGGCTTCAAATGAGAAGAATATTAGTAAATGGCCTAGAGACCATTCTTATCATATTTGGTGAGGAATGTGTCTGCTTTCTGACCTTGCCAAAAAAAAAGAAGAAAAGAAAAGAAAAAGAAAAAAGAAAAAAAAAGAAAAAATCTGGCTGAAGCTAAACTGGAGAGCTATGGATTAACAGCTTTGGCAGAGATTTCCAGACAGCCTAGTATCGACTGTGTTGCTTGGATATCACCGGCCACTCTTATGTAGATCTATAATGAAAAGGAGCAAGCTGAGCAAAATATGTACAGTTTGAGGAGAAAAGGAGCAGCAGGAATTGTAATGGACTCATGTCCAATGCTCAAAGAGATGATGACATTTAGAGAAAAACCTAATGCTAAAATGAATAAAAGGAATGGTGACCTTGGGGTAAGACCCTTCCAGGCTAAGTTTCCAAATTGTGAAAAGGAATTTAAAAAAAAAGCTTAGGGCGAGGTATAGTAGTGCACACCTTTATTCCCAACACTCAGAAGGCAGAGGCTGGCTGATCTCTGAGTTCGCTGCCAGCCTGTTCTACAGAGCAAGTTCCAGGACAGCCAAGCTTAGGCAGTGAAGGAAACCAGTAAAATCAGAAAGTTGGTGAAGATGTATTTGAATGAGGGGGCCTGTTCCAGCCCCAGCAAGCAACAGAGCTTGGCAGCTTTGGCTATGTGCTTCTGGCTTTACAGTTAAGGATAGAAGAAAGGGGTTATGCAATCTCCTTCCTCATCTAAGGAAGGCTGCTGAGACAAGACATGTGTCAGGGGTACCGTGTATGGAGGCCTAGAGAGGCCATTATGTGAAGCTGTGAAGGTAAAGCCTAGATTGCCTTGGAGGCTCCAAAATGTTGGAGATGCCAGAGCTGTGGGATATGTGCAGAGGAAAGCGGCTAACAGGGAGTGGAAGCAGTTCAAAAGAAAGAAGTGTGCTGCAGTCAATAAAGCTGAAAGGGGTTGGAGGTCTGAAGAACGCTTTGACATCAGACATGGAGATGTAGAGTTTGGGATTGGCTTGGCTAGTTTTTTCTTTTGCTTTAGTCCAGTATTTCCTCACTAGGCTCCCTTTCCTCCGTTTTGGAATGATAATGTATATCCTGTGCCATTGGATGTTGAAAGTACGTCATCTGCTTTTTACTTTGATTTTACTAAGGGTTGCAAGTAAGAGATTGCACAAGTCTCAAAAGAGAATTTGGATTTGTAGAGTTGAGACCGTGATAGACTATGGGTTCTCGTGAAGTTGGACTGAGTGCATTTTACATTATAATATGGCTATGAGCTTATGGGGTCCAGGGAGTGGCCTGGGGTGGTTTGGATGAAAACAGTCCCCATAGGCTCAAAAGTAGTGGTACTATTAGGACTAGAAGAAAATTCAAGAAATTCTTGAAAAGTTGAGTGCTGTTGGGAAGGAAAGTAAAGCCATTTTGGGAGCCCTACAAAAAGGGCTCACTGGTGAGAGCTGATAAGAACCCCACTAACTGATATGCTTTTATCCCATGTGAGACTATAGTGAACCCTGTACCTCCACCCCAAAAGGTCCTGTAGATCTTATCACCAATTAAGTATATTAAAACAAAAAGGACCATATACCTCAAGATCGCCATTTTTATTAGTTCTAGTGGTCAGGACTAATAACATGTTTTCTGTTAAAAGGAAGACAAGGATGACAGGAAGAACTATAACCAAATAGGAAGGAAATTGTCTGTCATAGTAAGTACTAACTGAAGTTTGTGAGAAGGGAACCGACTTGATTTTTTTTTTTTAAATAAAGAGTGCTGTCCTGACTAGTCTTTGTGGGTCATATTTGTAATTCTAGAACTTGGGAAGCAGAGGCAGGAAGATCACCATTGCCCTAAGTTTAAGACTATCCAAAACATAGAGTGAGGTCCTGTGTCAAAAAACCTAACAATAAAAAGAAATCTCTTTCCTGCTTATGCTTAACTTAGATGTTTTAATATCAAATTATTCTCTATACTACAAGGAATATATTTAGTGAGGTCAATAAATGATACAACAGTATGTTAAATGTAGATCATAGATGTAAATGATGCTTATCAATGGAAAATTAACACTAAAATTCCTTGTAAAATAGTACCCATAGACAACTGTTAGAGTCAGGGTTTAGAAGGTGAAGACTTTTCCAACTTTAGGCTATTGAAAACTGACAGAACATAGGGTTAAAGGAATCTCTCCACGGGTTTCAGGTCTTACTGTTCCAAGCTTTGCTCCCCAGGTGGTTTTTATTTCCTGCCTCAAGCTTCAAAATCCCAGAAGAGAAGAGGCAGAGACACTATCTGCAGGAAAAGGTAAATAAGAACCTAAGCTTCGAATTTGTTGCTATTGTTACTATCAGGGTCTCACTGTTGTAGTCCTGGCTAGCCTGAAACTTCCCATGTAACCCAGACTGGCTTCAAACTTGCAGCAATCCTGTTGGCTTTGCCTCCTAAGTGCTGGGAGTACAGGTGTATATCTCCATGCCCAGCTCAGTGTTGGAAATGTAGTCAGTTGAGTCTGACAGCAGTACTCTATGAATGCTCCAGGTCCACTCTCTCATCTCAGAGGTATTCTGCAAAGCTCTAGGTATTGACTAGGACTTTCTGTCCCTGGTCCTCTTCTTGGGGAAAATGAGGTAAAAATCCTTGTCCTTAGGAGCCAATAATCTCTTTTATAGGCTCATTAAAGCAAAGGCTGAAATAGTTAAATGTTACAATGCTTTGGAAGATGGAAATTACTAGGTGCTTCAGACAAAGCTTAAGAATAGTCTCATTAAATAATGCATTACAGTTGCCTTTTAAGTTTCCAATTCAGCTGAGCAGTGGTGGCGCACGCCTATGATCCCAGCACTCCAGGAGGCAGAGGCAGG
>BDUI01000137.1:173221-192228 GCA_002335545.1 Apodemus speciosus
GAAATAACACTTAGTTTTTGTTTCTCTATTCTCGTTTAACCTAGAATATATTCTAGCTTTTGTTTTATCATCAGTGCATTGGTATTGTTCAAATGCACAAACCAATTGACTAAGAGAGTGGACTTGAGTTCAGATTTGATTGAAATTGTTTGCAGTTATCCATCTATGGAGTGTTTTTTTTTTTTTTTTACCTGTAGAAGCTACTTTCTGATGAGTCCTGAAAATAGGAGTCCACAATAAAATGATCTAGAGAAAATGACTCCAGGCAGAGGGAACAGCAAGTAATAAAGGCCCTCAGATGGGAACAAACTTGTTAGTTGGGGGAAAAAAAGCGGGTCAGAATGGCTAAGCCTGAAGATCAAGGGTAAGAGTAGTATGAGGTGAATCCAGATCATCAGATAGGATTCAGATTGCAATGAGAACCACATAAATTTGAGAAATTGCAATGCCCAGCCACCAAAGAATTTAAGCAATTTGATGGTATAACTTTTCAACTAAAAGTGATTTGTATTTTTCCAGAACTTCATTATAAAACTTTCAATAGCTTGTGATATGAGCAAGTTACTTGTCACAGCTATAAGAACCCTCTCCTCATTATCTATTCTCTAGAAGAAACTGTTTAGAACAAATTTGCTCAGCTGAACAAGATGCTTATAAAGCTGATTCATAAGTTTTCAGATTGTTTCTTTATGAAAAGAGATTTGTTCAAAAGTACCTTCAGCCTCCACACAAAGGAGGAAAGATCCCATTGCCCTGTCCACATTGTACCACAAGTATCTCAAATTTTTATTACATCACTATTTGGACTGTGCATTATTGTGACTATGCAAATTCCGTAGCTGAATTATATAGCACACGGTGATTACTCTTGTTTGCTTGTATATGTGCTTGATTTTCATGCAGCTGGTGGCTTATTTATTTGTTTACTTTTATATACATTGTAGTCGCTCATCTTCAATCCATTCCTCAATTGACTAAATATTTACCAAATATATGAAGATGTACAGATTATTGTGTCAATTTTATCTTCTTGGAGACATCCATTTAGACTGTCCAATTATTCTCTAAATTCATAGAACTCTTTCATCTCTGATATCCCTAGTAATTGCAAAGGTATTTCACCATTATTTCCTAGATATTAGTAGAGAAGTTACAGAAGTTTGGAGATGTCTGAAGCCGTTCGACTTGCTGATCTTTTGCAATGGTTTTCTCTAGACCCCATTGCTTTCTTTGTTTTGCTCTTGGTGTACAGCATCCCATTAACATCCCCGTGTGCACACCTTGTGCTTCCTGTTATGCTAGATGCTCTCTGAACCCTTTGTTTTAAAAACTGGTGGTCAATTTTAGAAATTTTTATTGAATTAAAGTTTTTCTCCAACGTTTCCATTGTTTTCTAGATTTTACATAATTCTTATGTGGAACTTCTCTCTCTCTCACTGATACTGCGATTTCTTGGCTGTATTTTTTGATGCCAGGATTTTGTTCTATAGTCCACAGCGGTCTTGAAGTTACAATTCTTCTCCTTTAAGCCTTCCAACTGCTAGGATGACTGGTGTGCGCCACCATGCCATGCCTACTTTTCTCTTTTTTTTTCTTCCTATGTACTAGTCTGCCTGTTTGCTACTTCTGGAAAAATTTCTCGGCTTTATCTCCTAACTCTTCTGCAGTACTACAAGTGTGATTCTGAAACTACCCAAAGTGCAGAGTCCGCTGCTTAAGGGCATGGCACCCAGCAAGGTTTTCCTCACTTCAGATGCCAGCCACAAGGTCCCGAGCATCCATAAGATATTCACTGTTTTGATCAACTGGGTACACACTTGGGGATTTCAACAATCCCCTCAGGCTTGACATTTCTCTAGAATCACTTATATAACTCAGGTGAGAATTAGGTGTACTATAGCAATTTTATTGTGGAAGAGTTCTATAAAACCAATGCAATCACAACTAGCAAAATGAAAAGGATGAGGTCTGGACCAGTCTCTATTGTGAAGTTTCTACATACCCCGCCCCACCTGACATATGAGTATATAATCCTTTTGGGACATAGATGTTCACCAACTAGAAGGCTCACCCCAACCAGAGTTTTTTATTGGGGTTTGCTTACATAGGCCTGGTTGATTGAATCATTTGATTGAACTCTGTCTCAAATTTTGATCTATCTTTACCTTGAGAGGCATTTGTTTAAGCTGATATCATACACTTTATAGCCTTAACCGTTTAATCATGCTGTTTGTTATTGTGAGACTAGTTTTCATCCTGAGGTAATAATCTAGGAACTGGCCATGAGTCACCTCTTTGACAAAATTTCAAACATCATTCTAGAGGTTTAACATGAAGAGCAAAGGCGTGTCTACCACTGAAGAAATGTCAAAGGTCTACCACTGAAGAAATGTCAAAGGTCTGGAAACTGTTACAGGGACCCGAGACAAACCCATAAATATTTTTATTATACAACAAATTATCATCGAAATTTCAGAAATTGGAATTTTAAAACAATTTTGCTTTCTGGGTTTCTTCTTCTTCCTCTTCTTCTGCTCAGATTCTCCATTGATTTTAATAGAGGTGTTAGGATGGAATCTAATCTGTATTTTGAAAGGGGAACACTTTGCTTCTGAGATCATTCAGGTTGGTTCCAGAATGTCTTTTACCATGGCTGTCTGACCTGAGGTCTTGATTGTATTGCCTATTTCCTGGGCAAGTTACTGTTCCTTAAGGCCTCAGGTCGTCCGTTGCCATGTAGGCATCTCCAGCACCTCTAATTTCATATGGATAAAATAAGACCTTGACTTTATTCTGCCACCGCAAACCATATATGATGTTGTGTTAGCACCTTTGTTTTCCCTGCTATCTTAGAAATAAGACATATATGCTCCTACCTGCATTAAGGAGATGTGTTTATGAAGATGCTTTCTTTTTCTCCACTGTACACTTCTGACTTCTTTAGGTGGGAAGGGGAGGAGGAGGGGGAAAGTGGGACAGGATCAGGCTTGGAGCAGACAGGAGACAGGCTCAGAGGGCCAGGAAAATGAATGGAAATATGCAGCTGTTGGGGGTGAGGGGATGGGGGCGGAACATCTAGAAAAGTCCCAGAGACCTGGGATGGGAGAGGCTCCCCAAGACTCAATGTGGGTGACCTTAGACAAAATGCCCAACAGTGGGGAGATGGAACCTGAAGAGACCACCTCCAGTAGATAAACAGGTGCCCCAGTGGAGGGACGGGGACACCAAGCCATCTACAAAATTTTCTACCCAAAATTGCTCCTGTTTAAAAGAAATGCAGGGACAAAAGTGGATTACAGACTGAAGGAATGGCCGACCAATGACCACCCTAACTTGGGTTCCATCCCATGGGTGGGCACCAATCCCTGACACTATTGCTGATGCCATGTCATGCTTGCAGACAGGAGCCTGGCATGGCTGTCCTCTGAGAGGCCCAATAAACAGCTGACTGAGGCAGATGCAGATACTTACAGCCAAGCATTGGCCTGAGAGGTCAGGGACGCCTATGGCAGAGTTAGGGGAAGGACTGAAGGAGGTGAAGGGGATGGCCACCCCATAGGAAGAGCAACAGTGTCAACTAACCTGGACCCCTGGGAGCTTCCAGGGACTCAGTCACCAACCAAAGAGCATACACAAGCTGGTCTGAGGCCGCTGGCACATTTGTAACAGAGGACTGCCTGCCTTGTCTGCTCTCAGTGGGAGAGGATGTACCTAATCCTGTAGAGACTTAATGCTCCAGGGTAGTGGGATACCCCGGGAGGGGTCACACCTCTCAGAAGTGAAGGGAGGGGATAAGTAGGAAAGAACTCTGTGATGGGGGGGGGGGAAATCTGGAGAGGGGCAACATTTGGGATATTAATAAACAAAATAAGTAATTAATAATATAAAAGAGTCTTGTTTATGTGGGTTTTTTTTTCTGTTCTGAGACAGAGCCATGTTCTATACCCTAAGTTGGCTTTGCACACATGGTCCTTTATATATCAGCTTTCCAAGTATTGGGGTTGGAGATTGTATCACCACGTCCTGCTAAAACCAGTGCCCTTTTCCTAAAGAATTTCCTAATGCTCTGCTTAGAGTTTGCAACTCTCTAAGAAAGCTTAATTTACATTATATATGTATATATTTTCTGTGTATATATTATATACATATATATATACAAATATACATATATAACATATGTATATATTATATACAGAGGGAAGAGAGAGAGAGATCTTGACTGTGCTCAGTGTGTGTCCAGTTCATAGATTATCTATTTTACTCTCTCTAGAGCAGTGATTCTCAGCCTTCCTAATGCTACAACCCTTTAATATGGTTCCTCATGTATTGTATTGGGGGTTATAGTGACCCCCAACCACAAAAGTATTTTTGTTTCTACTTCATAACTAATTTTGCTACTGTTATGGATCATAATGTTATAGATCTGTGTTTTCCAATGGCCTTATGCAAGCTTNGCCTTCCTAATGCTACAACCCTTTAATATGGTTCCTCATGTATTGTATTGGGGGTTATAGTGACCCCCAACCACAAAAGTATTTTTGTTTCTACTTTATAACTATATTTTTGCTACTGTTATGAATAGTGATGTAAATATCTATGTTTTCTCATGGTCTTATGTGACCCCAGTGAAAGGGTTGTTCTACACAAAGGGGTCTTGAGCCACAAGTTGAGAGTTACTGCTCTAAGAATAATCTCACATCCAATGGGAATTGTAACACAAGCATATTTTCAGCACACCTGTACACCTTATATGCTATGATTGGTGTCACCAAAAGAACAAGTATAAGACTAATAGGAACACATTATTATCATAGGGACAACCTCACTTACGCAATAGCCACTCCCAATAATAACAGCTACAAGAAGTTGTCATTTATGGAGTGATTACTGTAAGACTACTTCCACATTAGGGAATATTTATATATTCTTTTCATTTAATTTCCTTAACAGTCCTGTGAGGTAGATACATTCATTACCACAGAATCTTTCAAGTGGATTCTTTCCAAGTCAATCAAGTTGCGAAGGAGACTGTGTTAATACAAATTGGAGCTCTAGAAAAGCCAGGGGGTGTATAATCCATCATCTGCTGCTATTACTAATTCTTTCTTGCTACTTCCACACTTTTGGGAAGATGTATCATCTCTTTAGTCACACTGACTCTCGATTCTTTTAAGTGTCTCTTCCTCTTCTTGCCTCCGATCTCAAAGCCCCTCTCCTGCATTTTATTTCCCAGAATGTTCATCTGGGAACACTGCAGCTTTATTCCACTTTAAAACTTGCTTGTGGGGGAAATAGAAGGTCCAGGTGGAAATCAGGAAAATGTGGTCCTATCAGCAATTCCTCTATTTCCTTAGGCACAGAGGAGATGAAACTGCAAGTGTCTTGAATTGGTCACTTGAATACAACCTAGAAAATATAAACAAGAAAAACAAAGACCTCAATGTAATTTGAGACTTTTGATTGAGCAAAAGAATTATCAGAAGTGAGAGTAGATTTTATAGCACATGCTATCGTCACTCATTACTAATGGTGTAGGAGAAAGTGTAGAAGGATATTGAGTCAGCTCAGGCTATCATAACAAATCACTCTAGTCTAGGATGCTGGAACATCATAGTAGTTACCAGAGATACAAGTTCAAGAGAAGTATATTTAGCAAGCTCTCTGGTCTCTTTTTGGAGAGACCGTTGATTCTCTTGTGAAAGCCTCACCTTCATGATAACCTCTGCCAGAGATTTCAATCTCCAAGGACCATCATGTGAGCTAGGGGTCGCTGGGGTTACATTTCAGTATTTGAATTTTAAGAAAGTCAATTCAGTATCCTTGAAAATGAAATAAGCCCTGCCTTGCTTTTCCAGGTCCTCACTGAGAGGCACAGTCCCCCACACTGACAGCCTTATCAGTCCACAAACCTAGGTGAGATGCACCTGCGTTGTCTTGTTTTCTTTCTGCCACTAGCCATGGCAGCACTCATAGAGCGGACATTCTTTGCTTCTAACTCTTTTGCTCTACTGAGTTCTGAATGGATTTTCACTCCTCTGTAAATCTCTTTTGTGCTCTATTGAAGCTTCATTAAGACATACTTATGATACAATGATTCTTAAAAAAAAAATTGATTGACAGACTATATGCTAAAACATCATTGACTTTCCTTCCCTGAGGAATTTTTTGTGCAACTAGTGAAGGAGGTGAGGTTAAATCAGAGAATAGAATTCATAAAAGTGATTCACTTTATCTAGATCCAAGAATGATGACTGAATATCTTATAGTCTTGGTGACATCAAATGTTTTCTCTCTCTCTCTCTCTCTCTCTCTCTCTCTCTCTCTCTCTCTCTCTCTCTCTCTCTCTCTCTCTCTCTCTCCCATGGAAGGAAACAAAATTGTGTAAATGAGGCTGAAGAAGTAAACTTATTCTTTCTCCCCCCTACTTTTCCTTCTACAATTAGCTTAAGGGCTACTACTTTTTCTTCTTTAGTGCCAAGAAGGAACATAATAAAGACCAAAAGAGGATATATGTGACTATACAACATTGTTTCTGGTTATCATAGTTCTAGTTACAGTTATAGAACTTTCCATTATTGCTCTAGGCATCATCAGAATAAAATTCATATAGTCACTCGTCATCAGCCAAGATGTTTATGTTCAGCATTCATGGGTCTGTATGCATGCAACAGTGTCTTGTTTTGTTGTTTGGATGTGAGGAGGAATGTGTTTTTCTAGGCGGCCAACTGTATTCATCCTTTCATCAAATTTTATTAAGCGTGTACTGTGTATCTGAGGTCCGAAGTACCTAAGATGTGTTTCCAGCCTTTCATGCTCTTATAGTTCCTCCCACACATACCTCTCTTAGGTCACAGTTACATACAGATTGTAAAGGTGCACTATGATAAGAGTGATGGTTATGTGCCTAGGTGAAGTGCTACTCTGGAAGAAAAAGTGGTACTTATTTGCTCCTAGGACATTAGAGATAGATTTATTATGGAAATAGCCATAACTCTCTGGATATTATTGTAAGATATATATGACATGTATGAGCAAACATATCTGTATGAAAATGTATTTTTTTGAGAGGATGATTGGTCACAGTTCTGAAGATCCTTTCTGAACAGCTAAGTGTGACATACTGAGATCTTTGCTTCTGGAAGCTTATGCACACCTCCAATTAGCCTTGTCCCCAGTTTGGAGAAAATGTTACTACTTAGGGTATTCATGCCCCATAGAAGCATTTGCATTTCCCCACACTACATTACTTTTCCTATGTGTGCTCATTGGTTATGGAGATTATTAATCAAGGATGGGGCGTGCACCTGAGCTCGTCTTCATTCCTCAAGAAAGTCATAAAAACTAAAATCCCAAATCTCCACAGGCTCATTCTCAGGCAGTCCCCATTTGTTGCTCCACTGTGGCTTAACTGAAGGACTGGGCCTTGTACAGCCAATAACCAACTTAGTGCAAGTCACTCCAGGGATTGTAATGACGACCACGTTTATTAAACAGCCAGATACTATCTTCACAATTTTAGATCAAGTGATTCATCTATCTATCATCACCCTATCTCCAAAACTCAGGTGTAGAAATGAGTCAGGGGAGTCAAGAGGGATGCATCAGGTTCCAGATGTTCCCCAAAGGCTCCCACTTTGACACTGTTATTGGGAGACGGTAGAGCCACTCAAAGGTGCGTCACTTCCAAGAAGGAGGTGTTCCGGTAGCTGGAGGCATGCTCTTGAAGGGAATATCAGACCTTGCCCATTCCTTATTGGCTTTTTTGTTCCTTGGCCACAAAGGGAACAGTTTTGTGGATCCCACACTTTTTCCATATTATGCTGCCCATCTCATCTTGCTTTCTATTGCTGTGACAAACATTGGATACAAGAACTTGGAGTGGAAAGAGTTTGCCTTGCACTTTATACTCTACCGCCTAGAGCAGGAGCTAAGGGCATGCATAGAATGAGAGACCATGGAGGAACACTGCTACTGGCTTGCTCTGCATGGGTCCCTCAGCTAGCTTTCTCATAACAGCCTAGGCCTACCTGTCCACATTGGGCTGGGCCTTCCAACATAAATCAACAACCCAGAAAATGCCCCTGTTGACCTAGCTACAGACCAATTTAATTGAGGCAATTTTGTGGTTGAGATTCTGTCTTACTGGGTATGTCTATGTCAAGTTGACAAAGCTATGACATTGCCTTATTGTAGTTCCGAGAAAACAGGGCTGACCAGCCACAGGCTGACTCTTCCGAACAGCAAGTCAAAATAAACCTTGTCTATTTTATTGCCTTTTTTTTCCCATTGAAAATGTCATACATGTATACAGTCTTGGTTATATCCACCTCAACTCCTTCTCCTTCAACATCCCTGGATCCCTGCAACACATCTTCCTTTCAAATTCACATCCTCTTTGTATCGTTGATTATCTCAGATATTTGTTACAGAGACAGAAAGATGACTCACACATTTAGTCACTTGTCCTGATACTCTGCTCTCTCAGGAATTATGGTGGTAAAATAAGACAGAAGGTAAAAGCTACAGGCACACAGCTTTTAGATTTTCCTTCAGCTGCATTCTTACATGAAGCCAGTCTTCTTTTCTACAGAAGAGGTACACTCCATGTCTGGCCATGGATTGGGGCTATCAGGATAGGAAATGACAATGGCATGCTCCTAATATTTATGTGCTTATGGAATGTCTGTCTAGGCCTGTGGAAAAGCAAAGTATAAATGTAGCTTTTAAGGCCCGGGTTCTAAGGTTTGGAACCTGCAGCCTTATGGGGAGCTTGCTAAAGATATATACCCTTCTACATAGATTCATGAGCCTAATTTTACCCATGACATAACTGAAGTGCTAGATATTTTCACAAAATAAGCATGAAATAAGGCTATTGTAATAGTTATCAATAATCCAAATTAACTATCAAGTCACACACATAAGACATGGATGTTAAAGGCTGATACTTAAGGAGAAGCTGGCTTAAATAAGAGTGTGATTAAAATAGATGAATATTTTGTGGAGATTCTGAATAGAGCTTTTGGCATTTGCAAGGACTTTAGAGATTAACATACAGGCTCTTCATCATGACCAGGCTCACTTTAAAGCATGTGGTTCTTCATCATTTATTTTAGTTGTATCAGCACTACTCTGGATGGCAGGAATAATGAAGAAAATGCTGAGACCACCATATCTTTGTGGCTGCCTAAGTGTAGTTATCGCTTAACCCCAAAACACTTGGCCCTTAATTTCTATAAAACCCATTTTCTCAATTCGAGCTAAGAAAAGCAATAGTAGCTTCTATAACTGACAACCCTAGGATCTCAGTGATTTGACAGAGTGAAGATACGCTGCTTGCTCCCCTGACAGTCGCTCTGGTCAGTGAGGAGGGATAGCTTCTGATTTTTGCAATCATTCAGACATCTTGTTTCTCTTTTTTTTTTTTTTTTTTTTCTCCATCTTCCACGTTCATCCACCTGTGACTTCTTGTATAACCAAAAGGACAATATAGCAGTTTATGAAATATATATCAATGTTGTTCTGCCAATATCTATCAGTAGAAAGTTGGTGTCTTTAAAAGAAAAAAAATTTGCTATGGGATCAGCAGTCATTTAATAAATGGATAGAAACAATTTGAGGATAACACATTAAATATAATGATACAATTATACAAAATAAAATTATAGCAACAATTTTTAAAGAATAAAATAAAACGTCCTATGTGTTCTATGAGTACCCACTCTGTATATTTATGAACATGTGCTGGAAAAGGTCTAGAAGAGAAAAAGCTAAATCCTCTTTACATTATCCAGTTGTAAGTCTCTGTGTGAAATACCATCTCTGTAATAAGATTTCTTCTAGGACCCATAACCTATATAGTCTCAGGGTCTTGGCCACTTTAGCCGTGTTAGGTATGGGTTTCATCTCATGGTGTGAGCCTTAAATCTGTTTTAAAAAATGGTTAGTCAGTCCTATAATATTTGTGCTGCTATTGCATCAGCATGTCTTGTGGGCAGGTCTCTGTTGTAGGTTGTAGGGTTTGTAGTTGGATGAAATTGATGAATACTTTTCTCCTCTGGTAGTGTACAAAGTACCTTCCAGCACCATGAACACTAGTTAGTAGCTGTGAAGCCTCTCATTGGGTAACAGCTCGATTTCTCCATATTTGATGATATATAGAAATAAATACATTGTCAAATGGTGGGAAAAGATCAATAGCATTGGAAATAATCTATAATGTTTGGGTAAGTCTATTGAACCTGTTTGAATAATCCATTCCTGATACTGGGAATTTTACTAGGTAAATACCACCATCCCATATTTCAAGTTATACTAGAGTTATAGTAACAAAAACTGCATGGCACTGACATTAAATGTGGATCAATGGAATTGAATTGAAGACCCCAGACATAAGTCCACACACCTATAGGCCCTCTGTTTTTGACAAAGAAGCCAAAATTGCACACTGGAATAAAGACACCATCTTTAACAAATGGTATTTGTCAAACTGGAAGACTTCATGTACGAAAATGTGACTAGATCCATAACCATCAAACTCAACAGAACTCAACTCCAAATGGATCAAGGACCTTAATGTAAGACCAAATACCCTGATAGAAGTCCTGGACTCATTGGCACAAAAAAAGACTTTCTGAACAGGATACCAATATCTCAGGCACTATGAACAATTAATAAATGGGATCTCATGAAACTGAAAAGCTCTTGTATGGAAAGGGACACTGACATTCAGATAATGCATCAGGCTACAGACTGGGAAAATATTTTTACTAATTAAATGTCCAATAGAGGGTTAATATCTATAATATATAAAGAATTTTAATGGTCATCAAGAAAACAAATAACCCAGTTAAAACAGTGTGCTTAACTAAACAGAGTTCTTAACAGATGCAATACAAATGGCAGTGAATGAAAGAAATGATCAACATCCTTAGCCATCAGGGAAATGCAAATGACAACTGCTTTGAGATTCCATCTTACCCCAGTCAGAATGGCCAAATCAATAACACACGTGCCAGCATATTCTGGTGAGGATGCATAGAAAGGGGAACCCTTGTGCATTGCTAGTGGGAGTGCTCACTGTTACAGCCCTTATGGAAATCTGTGTGGCAGTTCCTCAATTTGGTAAAATCTATCCACCAAAGGATCCAGCTATAACACTATTGTACATGTATCCAAAGGACTCTGTATCTTATTCCACAGACATTTGCTTATTCATGCTCATTGCTGCTCCATTCATAATAGCCAGATATTGGAAACAGCCTAGATGTCCACCTACTAATGAATGAATAAGGAAACCATGGTCCATTTACACGATGGAAGATTTTTCCAGCTGTTAAGACAAAATGAAATTTGCAAATGATAAATAAATAGAACTAGTTAAAAAAAAAAAAGCACCGTGACTGAAGTATCCCAAGCTTATAAGTTTTTTATATGTGTGGTACATTGAGAATATCCTCAGAGATTAGGTAGATCATTAGGGACCAGGGAAGGGAATACGGCTAAAATGGAAACTAGAATACAAGGATTAAATTAGGAGCGAGGCGAGAAGGCATGATAAAGGCTGGAATGTTGGGAGACAAGACTAATACTAAACACTTTTTTGAAAATGCATATTGAAATCTACTACTGTAGAAGCTTCCTTAAATATATAAAATACATTTAAATGATGTTACCATATAATGGAGGAGACAATGCTTCAACTAAACGCATTGCTTCTTTTATTAGAAATCTTTTTCAAAATGCCTGGAAAAGTAACTTATGTGTTTGGCGATATGAGTGATTTATATTCTAGACATGCTGTCTGTCGCTCTGTGGTCCATTATAACTGACAGTTTACTGATGGCCACTGATACGTGGACTATAATTTGAGTATCAGTGATTTGTGAAAGGGTGCAACAAGAGAGAAAAGAGATTTCACTTGTAAACCCTGGGCTAAGACCATGTTTGTGAGGGAGAGTAGGGTAGTTAGGAAAAGAGCAAGAAGTAATTAAGATGCTGCACGGATGTCTAAGTACTTGGAAACTTCCAGGAATGCAAGGAAAAGTGAACAAGGCTGCTAAGTGGCACCAGGAAATAAATGCTGAGAATTCTTAGAGAGAGCCTATGGAGTTCGCAGTCTTTGTCTCTCTCTGTCTCTATCTTTGTGTCTCTGTCTCTGTCACACACATGCATGCATGTACACTGTGTCTGTCTGTCTGTGTGTGTGTGTGTGTGTGCATGAGCGCGCACGTGTGCACGTGAGTCCTTGTGTGAATGTTAGCTTGAATGTTTGAGAAGACCTAGGATATTATTGAACAATCATTCTTCTGTGTGAGAACTGAACCATGTACTCTGCAAACCTGGTGAGTAAGAGATAGCAGAGTGCTAGAGATGAAGGAAAGTATGGGTAGGTGGTTACAAACAACAGTGGCAGAAAAAAATAGGGATAGGAAGAAGGAAGTGTCACGGTAAAGTATAAATTAGAGGTATGCATATGGAGGTCAGTATAATTTTGATGACAATAAGGGAGAGGCATAATGAAGTCCAGCAGGTTCGAATCAGAAGAGAAAATATGTAATATGCTGTGGGGAATACGATGTGGACATTAAAATAAACATGGGTTAGTCGATAAATTGGAGCTACCACCCTCAAAATCCTTTTTTTGATCCCAAATTTCCAATAGCTTGATTTCTTTCAGGGATTTATTTTAAACAGACAGTTGTGACAGCTCGCAGTCCCTTCTCTAGGTAAGGATGTCGTTGATGAGTTATCAGAAAAGGCGTGGGAGGCTTCCAGCTGCCTCCTTCCTTCAAGAAATCATAAGCGAAAACTACCTCGTGGAAAGACGTTCACAGGATCATTGTCTCTGCCTCTCCATAAGTGGCTTTAATCCAAAATGGGCGGCTGTATGCTTGTCTGACATGTAAAGAGACAAGATGATTGGGTGAAGTTCAGTGAGCAGGACACTGTCATCTGCCTCTTCCTGGGGATAGGGAAAATTGAAGCCATTGTAAGGAGGAATGAGGAACAGAGCCTTGCTGATTAATAGCCGTTCAGCAATGACAGCTGCTGAGATCAAGGATCATAAGAATTCCCAGTAGGGTTTCAGTGTGACTCTCAAATCATTTCTCTACAGATTCTGTCCAGTGGTGAGTTCTGGCAATTTCAGACATTGCCAGTTTCTTATTCCAGTCTAAGATCGTGAGCAGTTTAAACCCCACTGTGCTTTCCTTCCCCCTTTGCTTCAAGACAGTGGTCGAAGGGAGAGGCAAGGGGAGGGATGAGAGAAAGTGGACACTCCGCTACACCTTGGCAAGGAGACCATCTATTGATGGCAAAATTCAAAGTGGAGGGCTTGAGGCAGTAAGGTCCGGTTTGCACATAGTTAGGGTACATATGCATTTGGAAGAGTTGATGTGTAATGCAAATGAGCATTGTGAGTACATTACAAAGCATGAAACTGTGGAGGCACAATTAAAGCAGGCTCTTCGTCTTAGAGACATCAGTAGAGATGGATCAGTCACGGGTCCCAGACCTCAATTAGTTTGGATTTTGTATGCTGTTTTTCTGATACTTTGCAAAGTACTCTTAGCAGCACTGGCTTTTCGATATCAGCACCGACTTTGTCTCCTTTGCTATTCTACCACAGACATGTGCTTTTGGAGGCACCCGAGCCAAAGGACTGCATTCATGGGAGAAGTTTGGGGAAAATTAGCCATCTGGAAGTTGGAATATGTCTAACTATATAGAGGGGGACTCCATAACTGAGAATCCACCTTGGAGGAGAGCTCCGGTGTTGGCCTTTACAAAACAATGAGGAAAGATGCTTTGGGTCTGTGGGGACCCTAAGAAACCAAAACAAAGGGCAGTGGTGCCTATTAGCATACCAAAGCCCTTGTTGGCCCCCAGGCTTCCTTGGTATCTGTGGCTCCTCTCTGCTTCTCACACGATGCCCCTCCCCTCCGGTAAACTTCTCCCTCCTAGGGGCCTGGATTCCCTTCCCCCAGCTTCTAATTCCTATGGAAACCTGCCATTTAAGGGGCCGTGATCTCTCTTGGTTCTCTTTGACCTCTTGGGTTTTTTTTTTCTTTTTGCCTTCCCTCCCTACCCAGGGCTTGTCTTTTCTTCTTTTCCCTGCCCAGTCTCTTCTCATGGCCCAGTTCAGTTTGCTGGTCATGTTTAACCTACTGCTTTCTCTCCCTGCAAGATTCCTCTGCAACTAAGACACAAAAACAAAAACAAAAACAAAAAAAAAAACCCCTCTACAAAAAACAAACAAACAAACAAAAAAAACCCTTCTCAACCGTACTTTGGAGTGGTCCGTGTTCTCATTGCATTCAATGGTAACTTTACCTGTTGTATTGGTAGCACACAGTGGAAGCTAGTCTAAAGATAGAAGGTCAAATAGGGATATTACACTCTTCGGACTTCCCAAGCAGCGACTGTGGTCAGCTGTGGTTTGAAAGTGAAGTGTCCTTCACGGGCTTCCGTCCCAGTTAGCGATACTGATTTGGAGGGTTTGTGGGACATTTATGAGGTACAGCTTTGCTTTAGGAAGTGGGTCACTGCTGGTGGGTCTTGAAGTTTTATAGCATAACCCTCCTGCCCTGTTTGTTTCCTGCTTCCTGGCTGCCCATACAATGGAGCTGGTTACCTCACGTCCTGCTCTTTTATCTTCATTACCATCGTGGGCCATGTGGTGTGGTATACTTTCTTAAAATTTGAGCTGAAATGAAACCCCCATTTCTTCATTTGCTCTCATCGTGTATGTTTTGACATTGAGAAGAATAGCTAAGAAAGAAATCAGGAGTTGGTGCTTCTCGAACACATTTCTTTTATAGCACGGTAGGATTTCCCATAAAGATGTCACCGGATGTCAGACTAGGGTAGCAAGAAAGCCTTACCTAGATAAAGAACAGTTCGTGCTGCCCAGCCTGTCTCGCGCTTTACAAGCTCCAGCTTCCATCCACACGTCAGCCCCTTCTTCCTTGCCATGCCTACCTTTTATCCAGGCCTAACAGAGTTAAAGGAAGCAGGCCCTCTCCATGGAAACTCCTCCCCCGCAGTGATTCAGGCAGGCCCCAGGGGATCACCTTACGTGGAAACTGGTGTTTTGCTCATTCCTCCATCAAACACTCTAGTGGAAACAAGATTGATGGAGAGGCCTCTTTTCCCCAAATCTACCCTGCACGCAGTATGGAGAGCTACGCCCATGAAAAGGAGAGGAGATGTGAGCCTCGGAGAAATACCCCTCTATTTTCTCATCATGTTTGTAGGTTCTAATTGGCCCAAAGAGGAGGTTAATATAGATTCCTTCCTATGCTTTCTATTGAATGGTTGCCATGGAGACTAGTCCTGGCCTTTGCCTTAGCCTGTTGGCAGTCAACAAATGGTTCCTGGGCTACTTTCCTTGTTACAGTGGCCCCCTTTTCCAGCACCCATTTCTATCGCAGTGTTGCACAAAGTAGGCATGAAATGTATTCAGCCTTTTAACCTTCGTTAGTTCAGCATCTACTATGTGCCACCCATGCTTAGGTTCTGCAGACTCGGTGGTAAATAAAAGAAATAAACGCATCGTCAATTAAATTAAACCCAGTTGAATTAATCAGCTCTGGGCAAATTACTGAACTAACAATACTGCGGAAGGATTGTAACTGCTTTTCATAATGACATTTCACCAACATTTATCAAGCATCTTCATTAAATGAAGGATACTATTCAGGATGCGGGGGATATACTAGTACATAAGGCCTTTACTTGAAAAGAACTTGCTTTCTTAAAGAGTAAGACAGCATTTTAAAGTACATAATGGTGTTAGATAGTGATGAGGGCTATTTAGAAAATGATTAATGTTGGGATACAGAGCTCCTTTTTTTTTTTTTTGAAAGTTTTACTCTGTATTCAAGGCTGGGCTCAGGCTTGTGATCTTCCTGCTCCTGCCTCCCACATCTGGGACTGCAGATGTGCACATATAGAAGGAAAATGAGTGGTCAAGGAAATGACTCACTTAGGACGGAGAAATTCAACAGATATCAAGAGTGTGAATTATTCACGATGGAAAGAGGACCTGAGAAAGTTGAATAGTCAAAGGAGTAGGTAGAGGTTGAGTCACCCAGATCCTGCCAGAGCACAAAAGTTTAAATTTGGTTTTCATATGATGCAAAGCCAGTGGAGAATTCTAAGCAGTTGTCACGTGCTATGTGCTTTACATTTGGAGAGAGCACTTCACTTCGGAAAGTGTGGAAGATGTATTATTGTGGAAGGAAAGTAGTAGAAGCTGGGAGGGCAGCGGCATGACTTGCAATCCTCCATTTAATTTACAAGTTGTGATTAGACAAGAGCACAATGTAAGCAACAAATCACAAAGACTGAATATGCATGCCTTGAGTTTAAATTAGTGGCTTGCAAAAGTGTCAGGCTGTATTCATTATGCTGCCTCTCATCTCAATTAATAGGGACCTTTCAGATTATAGATGAGACCAACAAAGTCTAATTTGTGACCTTTTTTCCATGTGCAGGAGTGTATGTGTGTGTGTATATATGTGTGTGTCTGTGTACGTAAGTGTCCATCTGTGTGTGTCCATCTGTGTGTGTCCATCTGTGTGTGTCTGTCTGTGTGTGTCTGTGTGCACACATGTGTGTGCATCTCTCTCTCTGTGTGTGTGTGTTATCTCAGTGTTCCCTCATTTAGTTTTCTAAAATCAATTCTAGTTTCAACCAATTTATACATACCTCAAAGAGAAAAAGCAGGAGAAAAACAGAACTTAATCACAAAAGTATCATTATAGCTACAGAATAACCTTCCTTAAACTATCTACAAACTCTTGAACTAGAAGACTAAAAGATCATTGCTCATACTACATATTCATTTTTCTCTGTGTTTCCCAGTCAGTAACCTGTTTTTATAATATCAGTTTTCCTAGAGCAGTTGGTTTTGTTTACAGATCATGAACCAATCATTACTAATCTTTAAACTCTGTGCCAGTGGGTCTAGAGAGCAGAGAAATTCAATTCAACCCAGCAAACATTTGTTGAAGTCTGCTTTATCCAAATAAGGAAGAAGGTAAGTTGCAGAGACAATACAAAGATAAATTCGATTAATTCTTTGCCCCCACTACCCTGTGCCCCCAAAGCGTGGAACGTTGTGAGGGAAGCAGACACTGCGTGTTTATTTATCACGCCAGGTAGCCTAGACTAGAGCTCTCTGGAAAGGCGCTATGAATGTGGGAAGAGCAATATGTTCTTACTGGGAAATGTGGAAATGGCCTCACAGAAATGAATTTCCTTTGATTTATTTCTTTTAGCAGCTTTCATTGAGTGCCTATTACATGTCAGAACATGTGACAGATGCTAGGACTACCTTGGTAAACAAGACCCTAAACAAGCAATTATAATCCAGTGTGCCGGGTTTATGTGGAGGGAACAGTACTGGATGTTAGTGGTAGAAGAATGATGTTAAGCATTAGGTGGGAATAGGTTTCTTTTTAAAAATTAGACTGTTGAGAAATTTGTACAGTACATTTTTTGAGCATGTTTGCCCTCTTCCCAACCCCTTCCAGTTCTACACTTCCTCCCTACCCAAGAAACTTTGTATTCTCTCTCTCTCTCTCTCTCTCTCTCTCTCTCTCTCTCTCTCTCTCTCTCTCTCTGTGTGTGTGTGTGTGTGTGTGTGTGTGTGTGTGTGCCTACCAAGTCTAATCTGTTTTTGTTCATATATATTCATGGATGTATGGCTTTTCACTAGAGTTTGGTCACTCTATCCATGGCAGCACTTGGAAAGTAAACTGTCTTGCTTCCAGCACCCATCAATTGCCAAGAGCTCCTCAACTAAGGCCAAGAGGTAGAACTCTATATTCACCTCTTCTCAACCTAGGGTTTTGTCTGACTTGAAGCTGCACAGGGCTCCTGCATGTTGTCATACTCACTGTGAGTTTATATGCACAACCGTTCTATTGTGTGCAGATGACAGTGTTTCCTGTACCTATTCACCACTTCTAACTTTCACAGTCTTTCTTCTCCCTCTTTCATATTGATTCCTGAGCCTGAGGAGGAGGTGGTACACGTTCTATTTAGTGGTGAACACTGCTTAGTCTCTTGTTCTCAGCACCTTAGCTAGTTGTGGGTTTCACTGATAATTATCACCTACTGCAAACAGAAGCTACTCTGGTTAGAATTCTTTCTTTCTTTCTTTTTWTTAGTTTTGTTTCGAGACAGGGTCTCTCTGTGTAGCCCTGGCTGTCCTGGAACTCACTATGTAGACCAGGCTGTCCTCGAACTCAGAAATCTGCCTGCCTCTGCCTCCCAGAGTGCTGGGACTACAGGCGTGTGCCACCACTGCCCGGCTCAGAAACTACTCTGATGGGGGGGTTGAGGAATTTACAAATCTATAAGCATAATAATAATTATTCATTAGGAGTCAGTTTAATACTATGTCCATTTAGAAAACATACTAGTAGGATGGGCCTATGACCCCTCTACCCACAAGTTCTTGCTATGATAATGATGCCAGCTATGGGTTTGATCTTATGGAGTGGTACATAAAACCAATCAGAAAGTGGTTGGTTGCTCTAATGATGTTCAAGCCACTACTGCACCAAAGGGGTTATCTTGCCAGGCCACTTATTATTTTAGGTCACAGGGTTTAAAAATGGATAAGACTGGTCATTACTTTTCTCCTTTGATAGCATGGATAGTGCCTTCGAGCACTATGAAAGCTAGCCAGTTTTTTTATGAAAGCTATGCAGTTTCTAGGTCAGTACCAGCTTAATACCTCCATGTCTATGATTCAAGCATGTGGTATTTTCAGCAATAGAGTCTTGCTACTATCAAGTTCTGGAGAGTTGGCATTAGCCTGAAATGTTTGGATGGCATATGGAATTTCACTAGTTAACAATTCCAAAATAAGGAAATCCATTTCTGACACTGGGACACTTTTTATTGGTTATCCTATCAGATCTAGTAGGGACATTGTTGTCATATTACAGGGTTACTACATTTTAATTCTCTCTCTGTCTCTCTCTCTCTCT
>BDUI01000137.1:193547-225592 GCA_002335545.1 Apodemus speciosus
GGCAGATTTCTGAGTTCGAGGCCAGCCTGGTCTACAGAGTGAGTTCCAGGACAGCCAGGGCTACACAGAGAAACCCTGTCTCAAAAAAAAAAAAAACCAACCCCCCCAAACCTTTAAAGGTAGTCAGGTGTTCAACTTTAGTAGCTGACACTCATTTCCTAGAGGAGTTGAATCAATTTGCATCCCTTACTCCCAGGGCATGAACATTTCTGTTGCTCCATGTGTTTATCAGCACTCTGTATTCCCACTGTCTTTAATTATAGCTATCCTGAAAACTATGAAATGACAACTTATGGTTTCAATATCCATTTCTTTGATTCAAATTAGGGTAAACTATCATCTTATGTGTTTAATTGGCTTCGCTTGTTGCATGCCTATGCCAATATCTATAATGTGATAAGGCAGCACTTCTGGGTAGACATGAATAATGGGTTACAGAAATTGGGGTCATAGGTCTGTGGAAGAGTGCTTTCCTACCATTCAGAGTGCCCTGGGTTCCCTTCTCAGCACTGTGAAGGAAACTTGCACAGAATCATGTCACGGTTTTATTTTAAATACCTGATGAGTCTGAATTAAAAGTGTTTATGGAAAACCTGTGATGGTAAATCAGGAGTCAAGGTCTTTCTGTTCTTTCCGAACCTGAGTGGCTTATTTGTTGTCTCCCAGAGGTTATAGGTATATCCTCATTGCTGAAGGTCCCATACAATTCAGGCACAGGCCTTGGAGGAACCCAGCTGGATCTTACTTGAAAGCCTCTTCCCAGAAGACTAGCTTTTATAGTACCAAAATATTCAATAGTCCAACAGTCCTACATAATGCTTGTTATCCACAACAATGACCAGCATGACAATATATCCCCACAAGTGCAATGATGGCACTCAAACCTTGTGGGTAACAAACAGCTGTATACTTGGACATAARACTCACTCGACAGAATGGATGGCATGCTTGGTACTAGAAATTTACCCAGACTTCCTGGAGCACATGAAGTAACAGATCTTAGAGAACCTACTATCATTACATTACTAAACCAAACATAAGTCTTAACTACATCCTAAATTTTTATCCTTATACTCACAGGAAAGTATAGCTCTCGCTCTCAATCAAAAAGTATCTTTGCCATAGACAGAGACAATTACAGAAACCACAACTGGTCAAAATGCAAACAACAACTAATAGCGGTGTGCCAGGTCTAATGGATATATCTATAGCCCAAGGCCAATACTCAAGGCTCAGGGAATATTGCAGAAGATGAGGCAGAAAGATTGTAAGAGTCAGAGAACCAAGAAATCTACTGTGAGATTGTGTCCCTTAAAAATGACAGGGAAGCCACACCCATGGAACTTCAGCAGTATGGCTACCTAAATTATAATACACATGCTAGCATGGAAGGGGGAAACCGACTATAATACACATGCTAGCATGGAAGGGGGAAACCGCATGGCCCTCACCCATAGATCAAAACGGCAGGCTTCTAATGACTGCCAAGAGCTGGAGAAATAGTTTTCCCGGAGGAAAAGGCCCTTAATTGGTTATCCAATACCAATTGATTATACAAGCAAACAGAGAAAGTTATATTTATATATTTATGCACGTATATGTGTGTAATAATAACAAAGAAAAAGAGTCCATGGTTTTGAAAGGGTACAAAGGAACAGGTGAGGCAGATGGGAAACTGGAGGGAGAAAAGAGAAGGGGAAATAACATAATTGTATTTTAATTTCAAAATATTGAAAAATCGGAGAGATAAGAAATGTTGGAGTAATATGATCAGATTTATACTTTAGGAGGTTTCCTTTGGACTTAGTATAAATAGTGGATTAGAGGATTTACATTGAAACCTGATGGAGGCTCTTTCAGTAAATGAAATAGGATGATATTAGAAGCTGAACTTGGATTGGGGCAGCAAAAATTAACAAAACTTGCCAATATTGAGGTTTGTAAAAAATAGAGAAATATGAGGCTTTGCAGCTGATCTCTGTGAAGACTGCTTAGAAGAAAGTAAAAACTGATTTCTAGTTTTCAGAATAGGGCCACAGATGGCAGAGATAAGATACATAGATAGATCATTGTATTTGTTGTTTATTTCTGCAAATAATCATTGAGAGTGTGAGTTTTGAGTTTGTATATATGCATGTGCACATGAATGTATGCACACAGGTTAGCATGTGCRTTTGCGCCTTCTTTTCTTCCTGGCCTGTCTTCCTTCCCTTCCTTCCTTACCTTTTCCTACCTTCTTTCTTTTCCTTCTTTCTTTCTGTTTTTCTTTGAAACTGGTCTCACTCTATAATATAGCCCAGGCTAGCCTTGAATTCATGATCTTCATACCTCAGCCTCTGTAGTGCCAGGATTGCAGACGTGTACGACACTATATCAGTTCATATGCTCAAAAAAGTATTGCTTGAGAATGAAGCAAAATATTTGTTCAAGAATATTCAGTGCTTACAGTTGCTTTAAATTGGTACTTCTCGGCTTCATTAAACTTGGCACTTTGTGTCAGTACTAAATAGGGTATGTAGTAAAGTAGATATTTAAATATAATACTTTGTTATAGGGAGTAGTCCTGCATAATGTAATACGGTTAGCAATCTCTTTCTACTTCTCACAGTAAAATCACCTATATGTCTGAATTATTGTTCCACATGAGGCTTTCAGTATTAGGAAACATCTGATAGTAAAAGGTATGGGGACTGGATGGAAGAATCCAGGAAAGTTATAAACGATAAGACGTTTTGGGATTGCTAGTGTAAGCATGTTCGTGAGATGCCAAATGAGATGAATGAAGAGCAGCAATCAAAGTGTAAAGCAACCAAAGACTTACAGAAGGAAATCTTATTAATTAAGAGAAATGAGCTGAGTGATGATGCTATTAAGAAGTACAGAGAAGTAGACCTAATGAGGGTTGGGATTAAGGGAAGCAAAAATAAGCATGCTTATAATAGGGGGGGTGAGTTATTTTATGAAATGCAGGACAGTGTCAGACAGTGCTATGACCTGTCATATATTGTCTTCTAAGGGGCACTACTGTTGCGAAGGAGGACTATAAAGGAGTAAACTATTAGAATGCCTATCCCATAGTATAGTAATGCATTTTTAATGCATCGGATCTTCTTTATGAATGTCTAGCGGCAATGTCGTATATTGTACTCACCTTTGTGTCTTGAATACCTATTGAGTACGTGGCTTATAAGTGACTCAGAGAGTATGTGTCATATGAGGATATGAAAGTATATTCTTCTTCTGTTATATTACTTTCAGACAGAGAAATAACCTGAATGCTTTTAGTAGCTAGACCCAGGAAGTTGGAATGTGTAACACTCTATGATGAGTTGTTTAAACAAAGGCCATGGAACTTAATTCGAATCTCATGGTGAGACCAAAGTTAATTCAGCAGGGATGAAGGAAAGGCTCATTATCCTGATAAAGATGTAATGGGAAGAGCCAGTTAGATGGAAGTTTAAGTAAGACAGAAATTCCAAATAGGAGAGATTCACTAAGCTCTTACTATGTGCCAGAACTCTGCTGGATTTCTCAAGTACAGTTTAATACAATATGCAAATAAATAGGCATACGTTGCTTAAAATTTCCCCAAATGGCTTTATGGAGATAAAATGAGGCTTATAGTGAGTAAATGACTCATATTCATCTAACCAGATTTGCCATGAAGGCAAGTAGGTAAGAAGAATAAGTTAGATTGGTTCACAGTTGTCATGGACAGGATCCCAAAAGAAAGAGCTTTAAATATTTTCCAAGGGAGCATGACAAGATGTTTTTGCTGGTGGGACTGAGGAACAAGAGTTTGTAGACTGAACTGGTATTTGAAATACATACACATTTATATTTCATTTAGTGTTAGTGGGTCCTTTCAATTTTGTGAACAGCAATTTTTAATCTTCAGACTAATAGACTAAATTATACCTCACAGGAATGCCTCTGAGAATTCCATGCTACAATGAATATGAGGTATTTTTTTAGATTAGGTTCTGCTATTCAAGTATTAAATGTTGTTATCATTTTCAAGGCTCTTGTCTGCTTCTAGGGGCTCTTTTCAGTGCACAAGATTCCATCCCACAGACTGCATTTGAACCCTTTAATAGACTATGAAGACATCTTGAATATGAATATGACTGTTCCTGTGAACCATACAAGCAAACTCACAGCAAGAGCACGCTATAGAGTGAAAAGCTGTGGTCCTGAGAAGAGGGACGTTACCGGGGCTTGGTGTGAACAAGAGGTCAAATCCTCAGTGGAAACAGAGGCAGAAATACATTTGACATATGTTGACATAGATTTATTTCCTTACACAATACACTGATGCCTTAAAAATGGCGTTTTGTCCTGAAATGTAAGATCAATTTTATTTGTACCCAAAAGGATTTTTTTTGACCATTTTAGGTTGACTAATAGTGAGATATCCCATTTTTCTATATGTCCTTTAGGGTTGGGATGCTCTCTGGGAGGGGAAGGGGGGTAAGCGTCCTCTGTACATATTCTCCAAAGAAATAAAAGTTAACCTTCAACCATCTTGCTGGAAGGTTGCTACTCTCCTTTTGTAGCAACACAATTCCTTGGAGAACAAAATCAAGCTTCTGTTTATCTAAAAAAAATAACCTTGGGTCATATGGTGCATCTATTTTTAGTTTTTTTGAAGAACCTCTTCTACACTGTTCTCCAAATTAAAGAAAACTTGTCAATAGCTCATTTAGTAAAGTGCAAAAGAGCTCAATTAAAAATGAATTCTGTGATTTTCCACTCAATTAATTCAGTTGCTGTCTTTTTCTGCACCTACTGTGTGTTCCTCTGTGTCAAAGTAATGTGAGTGACCACTCCTCATCTTGAATGAGTGTTTAGAAAATATGATGAATCATACAAGCAAACTCATAGCATGATGTATGCTATAGATAGGAAAGCTGTGGTCCCCTGAAGAGGGACATTGTTGAGGCTTGGTGTGAGCAAGAGATCAAGGACTCAGTGAAAACGGAGGCAGGAATACATTTGGCTAGGTCTTTGTTTTGTTTTGTTTTGTTTCTTTGTTTCTCTGTGGAAAAAAATTTTAGACCTCCTCCAAGATTCTATAGGAGTAGGTGTGCGCATGTACGTGCACACACAGATCCTGACTCATAGAACTCTTGAACACTCATGATATGATGGTCATTGAATTAGGCATTGAGTACATAATTATGACTGGAGCAGCTTCATCACATCAAGAGCCTCTTAAAATAGCTAAATCTCAAATATTTTTAGCTTCATATTTTTTTTACCATGTTATTTTTTTTCTTCCTTAGCTTCATTAGGATTTCATGTTCTGATTTTTTTTCTCATTGCATATTTTCACCACTGTGCCACCATTTGTTTGTCTTGGGGTGGGGGGCTTCAAATCAGTGTAGTGCAGATTTCTACAGTTCATCCCTGAAGACTTACCTGAGCTACCCCTCACTGTCTTGCCCAAGCTGCAGTTTACCGGAGTCAGAGCCCTAGTCTTGTAGCAGGTAGCAAAGCAGTTGGTTTGTTGTTGTTGTTGTTGTTGTTGTTGTTGTTGTTGTTGTTGTTTTGCTTTGTTTTTTTCTTTTCTTTTTCTTTTTGGTTCTTTCAAGACAGGGTTTCTCTGTATAGCCCTGGCTSTCCTGGAACTCACTCTGTAGACCAGGCTGGCCTCGAACTCAGAAATCCACCTGCCTCTGCCTCCCAAGTGCTGGGATTAAAGGCGTGCACCATCACTGCCCAGCCTGTTTTGCTTTTCTTATATTCATCATTGTCACCAAACATCCTGAAGTGTCTATAAGTACCCCCCACTTGTCTTTATTGTACTTTTCTCCTAGATTTATTACTTCTTCAGCACACACACCCACACATCCCACAGGGCAATGAGCAAGCAAGTCATTCATTCTGTTTCTCTGGTGGTGTTCTTTTAAAACAATTTTCTGCTACTAGTCTGGTCTCAGATAGTTATCAATTATGACCTTCCTCTGGATCTATTTCTACTATCTGAATTTCATCGTGTTACACATTTATATATGCTTTAAAATGCTTTCAGGGAATCAAGTCCACACTTGCTACACACTAATGAGATTATTGGTGGTAGTGAGAAGCTTGCAATTATCTCCTTTAGGCATTAAGGTTTATTTATTTGTTTTATTACTGCTTCTCTCCCTAATTCTGTTTTACTTAGGCTGATATTAGAATGAGTTTGCATTTCCTGAGTACACATTAATTGTTGGGAACAGAAGTAGGGAGGAGCCTGGTCATTAGCAGTGCAGAAGCTTGGATGTGGAGTCTGCAGTTGGCAGAAAGGCAAAATTGGGCTCAAAATGACCATAGATATTTTACAAAATAAATGATCCACAGGCTGTAATCAAGCAGTGAGTGTGTTTTAAATACTGTATTTGGCTTCAGGCTGTGATGTGTTCTTGTGAGCAGCTCTTTTTGCAAGTCTAATATTGCTTTTCATATTAAAAATAGTATAATACTAAGGAGACTACCTGGGATGTAGAAGCTAGCTTTTGAGGAGCCACCACCAGCTCCAGTGCATAGTGTCCAAAGGGTCACAGCATAGGGCATCAAAAAGATGTTCATTGAGATTAAGAAGCCCAAGAGTAGTGACTTTCTTAGTGATAGATGACTAGAAGAGTCTTAGTTATGCTCGTATTACTGTGGGAAAAAAACACCATGGCAAAAGCAACTTATAAAAGAAAGCATTTAATTTGGGGGTTACAGTTTTAGGAGGTTTGATCTCATGATCATCATGGTGGCAGGCAGACATGTTCCCCAAACATGTTCCAGCAGCCGTGGAACTGTAGCTTACATCTTGATTCACAAGCATAAGTAAGCTAACTGGAAAATGCATATGCTTTGGACAACTTCCAAACCTACTTCCCAGTGTCACACCACCTCCAACAAGGTTATAGCTCCTAATCTTTCACAAACAGCTCCACCAACTGGGGACCAATTATCTTAACAAATGAGCCTCTGGTGGACATTCTCACTCAAATCCTCCATATGAAGGTTCAGAGAGGTATGAGTCCAAGCTCATCCATATGGACTAGGTTTTGGAATAGAGCCCTAGTACAAGAGGTAGCTGATGTTATGCAAGACCTCCAAGCACACAGAAAAAATACACAGACAGGTATTTTGTTGTAGTCCCTGGGCTAACAGAGAAATGGGCAGAATCTGGAATGGAAAACAGGAATACTAGAAACCAAAGGCTATTCGGAAGACTTGTGTTTGGCCTTGGCATTCCCAGAAGCTTGATAGAGAAGCTATGTTGGATCTCACTGAATCACCATTCATTTATCCATCTAAGAATATAGGTATCAATTTTTCATCAAATTGAAACACAACCTTTTCTTTGAAGGAAAAATGGGTCTTTTCCATCAAAAGCATCTTTCAGTAGCCCTCATCTTGACAGTTATGAACTTTTATGTAGTTTCTAGCTGGGTGCCATCCTAGATTTGAAATAGTCTGCATGACTTCTCTCTTTTTTTTTATTAGATATATTCTTTATTTACATTTCATTTCCCCTTTTCTGGTTTCCCCGCCCCCCAGATGTCCATATGTCTTTCTCCCTCCCCTTGTTCCCCTACTCAACCCTTCCCACTTCCCTGTTCTGGTATWCCCCTGCAYTGCTGCATTGGGCCTTTCCAGAACCTGGGTCCACTTTTTCCTTCTTGTCGGACAGCATTTGATAGGTGGATTGTGTCTATGGTGTTCCAATGCATGACTTCTCAAGATTGTCTCATGTTGAAGTCTGAACTCAGCTCCTAAGGACTCTAGTTATGAAGGGTTAAGCTAGTAAGAGTCGTGGTGTTCGACTTTTGACAATCATATTCCATTTTCAGCTGTAGTGGGAGTCACTGTCAAACCACAAATCTACATAGTTTTCACATGGCCTGGTGTGAAGACACAATGCTTTATCTTGGTTCTTAGGCACCATGAGAAATCTATCGCATTCATTCCTGTTACATTTGCCTGTCCTTTCACAATTCATTTATTCATCAAATATTTAATAGGCTTTATTTACTTTCCTATATCGATGATGAGACACCGTGACCAAGGAAACTTATAAAAAAATAAAGCATTTCATTGGAAGCTTGCTTACAGTGCAGAGGGGTGAGTACATGACCATCCTGGTGGGGAGCATGGCAGCAAGGTAGGCAGGCATGTCCCTGGAGCAGTAGCTGAGAGCTTAATTTGGTTCATAGGCACGAGGTAGGCAGGCATTGAGACTGAGCATGGCCTGGGCTTTTGAAATCTCAAAGCCTACCTCTAGGGGCATAACTTTCCTGAAAGGGCCATAGCTACTAATTATTCCCCAACCAGTTCCACTACCTAGGGACCAAGCATTCAAGTTTATGAGGCTATGGGGACCATCCTCATTCGACCCACCATAGCCAGAGCCTATGCTACATGCTGAACTACAAAGAAAGCTCCCAATGTCCATGCATTAGGAGAAATGGGCAACACCAAAACTGATAAACAGTAAGGTTGTGTTTAGACTTAGGCAGAAGCACATAAAAGAAGTATTCAGTCTAAACTTGTATTTAGAGGAGATAAACCTAGAGTCACTTAGCCTCCTACTAGTTGCATAATCCCTCTATGCTTCAGTCTCTACCATTAAAATGATGATGATAATAATAGCATGACCCATGGAACTGTGCAGATAAAATGATTTAATGGACGTGGAGCTTTTAGGCCACTGTCTAGAGAAGAGAAAATGTTATGTAAGTCTTAAATGAACCAAGAGAGGCTCTTCAGTGGCTTGAATCTGAGTGTTTGAGCAGCTCCTTACAAGATGAAAATTACTTTAAAAGGGCTGGGCCGAGCCTTTCAGGAAGCACAGAGCAAGTAAATTGCCAGGTTTGTAGGTCCTAGTCCAGATCATGTATTGGTAATGGAAATGGAGTCAGTGACAGGGAGAAGAGCAACACGTGGAACTAAACCTTATTTGCTATGTCAGTGAGTTTGGATTTGACCTTTAAAAAGGCAGTACTTGAAGAATTTTAAGTCATAGTAATCCACTTTTCAGCCTGCGAGGTAGTTATTATTGCTATCTAACTTAATAAATGGGGAAAGCGGTGTGCATCCAAGCTGAGTGACTTCTCCCCAGTTATGCATCGGAACTGAACCTTAATTTGAATTGAGACTCCAGCGATTGGATGCTTAATCGTTTCATCTCACAACTTCTCCAAGAAAACAGACAAAATAATAGAGTTTGAGTGGAAAATAATGAGCTTAGTTTTTAATGTTCACGATGAAATGCGTGAAAGGTATTTAAGTGTTTCTATCCTGTAAGCGTTTATTAGATATGTAAATGAGGAGCTTGACAAATTTGGTATTTATAACTGAGAGCCAAGTCATGACAGGCTACAAATTGAGAAATGATCAATTTGATAGGGAAACATGAAGAGAGAGCCTCAGAGTCTCTCAGACAGAAAAAGGAGCCCATACTGTTGACTAACAGTTAAGAATAACTGAAAGAGCTGGGCAGTGGTGGCGAACGCCTGTAATCCCAGCACTCTGGGAGGCAGAGGCAGGCGGATCTCTGAGTTCGAGGCCAGCCTGGTCTACAGAGTGAGTTCCAGGAAGCCAGGGCTATACAGAGAAACCCTGTCTCGAAAAACCACACACACACACAAAAAAGGAATAACTGAAAGAAAAAAATAGAGACACAAGTAACACACATATACATTATTTCTTCTTTTATAAAAAACGATTTACTTATTTGTTTTATTTAAGTTCACTGTTGCTGTCTTCAGACACATCAGAAGTCCTCTGATTCTATTACAGATGGTTGTAAGCCACCATGTGGTTGCTGGGAATTGAACTCAGGACCTCTGGAAGAGCAGTCAGTGTTCTTACGTGCTGAGCCACCTCTCCAGCCCCATAATATACATTATTAAAAAATAAAAGAAATATTTGTAAAAGAGTGACTACGTGGTTAACAGAGTCAACTGTTGTCAGGAGGTCAAATTAGTTAGAGAATTATAATTTAGGGTTATAGGACTGCCAGTTCCAGGGTGTTGGACCAAACATAATTTTCCACATTGAATCCAATTTCAAACCCTGGTAGTTGTATCTAAAACAAAAATAAGAAGACTCTGAGAGGCATAGAAAAAAAACGGTAATTGAGCTAGAGCTCTTTAGGCCTAAGGAACGGGGTGAGTCTTGTGAGTTTGGTTCGTGCTTCAAATATCCGAGAACAACTACTAGAGATTACAAAAACAGCAACAGGTTCAGACAAGAATTAAAATCCCCAGGAAAGACTGATCTCTCTAGAAGACGGTTCAGGAAAGGAGAAGCTAGTAAGAGAGCAAACTCTAAGCAAACATTATGAAACACCCGAGGCTCTACTCCACCGCTATCGGCAGAGGTCAGGTAAGGGGATTGGGCATCCACCTTGGTCAGGCTGTAACAAGGAGCCCAGGTGTTGTCAAATGTAAATAATAAGTTAAATAAATAGAGCAGCTCAGGAAATTGTAGGACTATAATAAGAGATGTGCAGTTCATGCCACCAGAGTTCCAGAAGGGGAGAGGAAGAGTGAAGGGGAGGAAAAGTATTTGGAGAAAAGTAGTTTATTTTTTTTTTACTAAATTTGGCAGACGGTATAAACCTATATAGATTCTAACTGAGCCCAAAACATAGTAAAATTTATGCCAAGTTATATCAAAGTTATATCATATATAAAGCAGAATTATGGGCTGAGCTATGTTACCCCAATTTCATTTGTTGAGGACCTTAACATGCAGTTCCTCAGAATGTGACTGTATTTGGAGATTTTAAAAGGTAATTAATATGTAATGAGGGTATACAGATGGGCCTTAACCCAATATGACTAGAACTTTTATAAGGAGATTCGATGTATATTTGTAGCTGGATGGGGCGGCATGTGATTATAATCTCATCTCTCAGGAACCTGCGACAGGAGAATTATCAGTTCAATGCTGGTCTTAGCTATGCAGTGAGACCCTGCTTTTAAATGAGAGAGAGACAGAGAGAGACTGTGAGAAATAGCATAGCAAGAATGTAGTCATTTATAAGGCAAAGAGAAATCTCTCGAAAGAAAGTGAAGCTTCAATATATTGCCCTTGAGCTCACAGCATTTGGAGCTAGATATTTTCAAATGTTCTCAGAGGGGAAGTGTCTGTGTGGATGAAAGAGAGAGCAGTAGGGGTGGAAGGGCATCAGAGGATGAGTATTATTAGCAAGTTCAATGATATACAAGTGTGAAAGGTTAGACCAAAGCCCGCCATTTCATACACCAACTGTTGTGAGTGAGTGACTATCCACCGAGCCAATAGCATCTTGGGCCAGTCAGCCTTAATTGCATATAACCTAGGGGAGAGGATAGAGTATGCAGACTGGAGAAGACTGAGGCAATGGGGGTCCAGCTAGGAACTACAAGGAAGTCCTCATCCCTGTTAGGCAGAGTTTTTCAGGGGCAGCCTATTGGAGACGGAGCCACCACATTCCTGCAAATAACTCCTTACCTATGTTCTGGAAGGAAGACTAGAAAACCTGTTGGCTCCTCAGAGTGAACTGTGCCTTGATTTGTCACTGGGACCTTAGAACAAAAGGTAGATATTGCTTACATTTCTCCCTGGGAAGAAATTTCAGCAATGCCAACTAATTAAAAAAAATTAAAAAGGAAAAAAAAAAACAAAAGAAAAGAACAGAAATTTTATGGCATTTTGTTCTGGCAGTCATAGTAAATGAATATACTTCCATTTTATCATTTTAATAAGTTACGTTTAAAGACTGAAGCAAATGATAATACTGAAGTTGTTCTCCGTGCATATAAGGGAAATATTTAAGATGATTATAATGCAAATGGGAGATAGAAGAAACATAAAGGGAAGTAAGCTTTGTACACTTACTTCACTGTTAAGTAGCAAAAACGTTGATGCTCTACCTACCTACATACTTATCCAAATATCCATCCATTCATCCATCCATCCATCTACCTATCATCTCTGTGTGTATGTATGTATGTATCATCTATCATACATCTCTACATTTCAATCTATCATCTATCTATCTATCTATCTATCTATCACTATCTCTAGCTATACTACAAACTATTTTTATTCTTGGAGGAATTTGATCATTCTTTATAATTTGACCTTGAAAGACCAGGAATTAATGTTAATTAATTGCACACTCATTAGCAAGTGTGCAAAAGCACTGGGTACATCTAATTTTCTTAGTGCCACACCATGAGATCTCTGTGGTCAAATGTCTGAGTGTGCAAGCCTGGTTTCCAGCCACCCAAACCCAAATACCACCTCTGTAATACTTACAATCATATAACTTGCATGACTCTCAACAACCTATTTTTTTTTATAAACATTTCATGCATTATCATCTCAAATAACATTTATAGTATGCAGCACTTGGGAACACTTGAAAACTTTTGCTTTAGGAATTGTATACCAGACTTCAAAAGGACTCTGCATGTTTGTGAACTGGCTACTTTCCTTATCACTTTGATCAACTACTGGAAATAAACTACTTAAAGGAAAAAAAAAGTTGATGCTACTACTCACTCCCTAATACAGCCTTGGTTCCAGACCCAGTGTTCTGCCTAGTCTGGTAATCCCCACCCATGCCTTCTCAAGCCTCTAGGCTTGGACTAGGGCCTATATTCTCCTGCTAACCTAGACCCTGTGTCCATGGGAATTCATTCCATCCATGTTCTACTCAAGCTCTAAGCCCTACTAGGCCCATACAGTTTGTGCTTTCATCTAGCTTGTTGTATCCACATCAGACAGAAGCAAGTCAAGGGCCAACATCCTCAGATGTCACTGAAAACCAAAAACCCCAAAACCAAAAAGAAAGAAAGAAAGAAAGAAAGAAAGAAAGAAAGAAAGAAAGAAAGAAAGAAAGAAAGAAAACTGAAAGACTAAGTTACTATAACCACTCCCTCAGATCCATTAGTCCTGTAGAAATTTTCTACAAGGAGAATTGCCTAGATGAACCCTTGTGTCTAAGGACACAGAAAATAAAAGAACAATGAAACTTCATCAAGGAATTCAAGTAGTTTAAAGAAGAGACAAAGAGATAGCTTATTGAATGTAGAGGATAAACATGACAAGGAAAAAAATTCCTGGGTGATACTCAAGAAAATGAAAATCATTTTCTCTTCATGCCTTCTTTGTTTTCCTATTCTGTACCTGTCCTTCTCTCTTTGACTTAGACACCAAGCCTTTTCAGCTTCTAATAATATCCTCTTCTCCAGATTTGTAGAGTATTCAGTTTGATTACATGGTTACCTTTATCCCATATGACTGGAGTTCTGTGTCCACGTGTTTGTCTTTCACTAGACTCTCAACTCCACAAAGCCAGTGATTGTGCCTTGGTCATAGTGGTATTTTAAGTATCTTGTACAGTGCTTGGTATATATAGCAAACACCAAATAAATATGTGTTGAATGGCTGAGTGGCTCAAAATTCTAACCTAAGTGGCATATGATAGTGTTTTAAGCTATGTGAACAACAAGGGGATAATAGAGAGGAAAAGTTTTCAGTAAGGACTGACCTGGGAAATGCAGTGCAGTTGTTGGCTAGATTCATTTGCTTGAACTGTTTCCCTCACATACACAGAGATATTTGTTCAAGAGAATCAAGTGTCACACCTTACTTCCAACTCTTGTGGCCTCATATACAGTAGAGAATATATAGCAGCATTTCAAAAAATCCTTTTTGACTTTCATAAATAATCCCAGGGATCATGCTGGCTGCGAGTGATTTGGTGGTGCACTCACTTAATAATGTCACACAGTAAGATAGAAAGCACATTTTCTCTTGTAGTGGTGAACCAACCTTTCTTACAAGCATCTCTGCCCCTTTTGCTTCTTGCCTATTTCAAAATCCTTCCGCCTCCTGATTCCTTAAGTTGGGGTTAAGATGTCTCTTTGCTACCGTTCCTTCTCCTCACTGCTGGACCCACACAGATGCCACCAGAGAGCCATTGTTTGAGAATGAGCGTAGAATCACGGCGTAAAAGCCTGGTTCGCATAGTAATCAATTCACTGGAGAAATCCTTTTCCATTCTGAGTCACAGCACCTATCTATCTGTCAAGGCGAGGAATCAATTAGATGATTGTATAGTTCTAAAATTCATCTGATTCTCTCTTTTGTAGCTTTATTTCTAACCTTACAGTATGCAGCTGTCCCAGGAGCCTTCAACTTACATCAAATTCTGTCATGCCTCAGATTTAAATCATATGAAGTAGATCCCCAGGAAACCTCCCAGTGTATGAATTATTAATGTTCCCACCACACAGTCTCTGTGTGAATATTTACTTACATTGCTGGGTATCTAATCCTGACAACAAATCACCGTTTGAATGGTTTACTGATGTTTTCTCTTCCCCTCAGTGATTCAGCATGTATCTTCCTTTCACCTTGGGAATTGTGCAATTCTTTTTTCCCTTGTGCAACTCTGACACCGAGCAGTAAAAAGGATGTCAACACCTGAATCCTAGCGTTACTGTCTTTCTTTTTCAATTTCTCTTAGAGATTGCTGCATTTCCCCCCTCTATTCTGTATCCTCCTCCACCTCTGACTGCCTCAAGTCATTTCCATACCTAGAAGGTTGATTTTGCTCTCCTCACTTCATAGCTCCAAGTGACTGTAGCCATTGTATTGCTCAACAAGATTCTTAATATTCTCACTGATTTAGTTATTTCCCGGCGGAGCAGAATATTTTTTTCCCAGATACATCAGCCTGTGCTACAGGGCTTGATCAACAGTCACTGCTTCTGACCTACACCTTCCCCCAGTCTTGGTTATCCAGGTTTCTCCTGCTCTCACCTTTCGGTATGCAGATCTCATCTCCCTTTCTGCCTCCCATTTCCCACTAGTCACCGCAGTCTTCCTTAGAGCCAACATTATTTTCTGCCTACAGATAGAGAAGCCCTTTATTCTCTCAGAATTTCTCAGAAATCCTCAGGAGTTAACCACCCTTTGCTGCCTCCACTGGAAGTGGGTACCTAGCACATTGATTTAATTAAAGGTGGAATAAATCGAGTTGCAGAAACACTTAGAATGGTAATTCTCTCACTTGTTATAAACCACTTTCTGGACTGCTTTGCAAATTGGAAACTTTAGGGGATCTTAGAATGCTTCACTCCTTGAAATAGGATTGGGGGTATCTACTTCAATTCCTTTATTCTTTTTAGTAGGTAGGGGGTATCTTAACTGTCTCAATAGGGGTTCTGATATGATACGCTCAATCCAAATATATAGGTGGACCTAAATTGGCTATCATTGAGTGTCGTGCCAGCAAAGTACTACTATGTCAGACAGAAGTGCCCTTAGGAGAATGGTCAGGACGAGAGGCATGAAAAAGTCTCTAGTTATTCATCTATTAAAAACTTCTAATAAACATTACTGAAATACGTTTACCAAAGTAACATTGAAAGTGTTAATGACATAGCCAGCTACCTCGTTTTGTTTTGTTTTTACAGCAATGCGCCAAAAACGAAAAGTTACTTTATAGTAAAAGGGTAGCTTAAGGGGAGATAAAGATTTCGACAACTTATGTCAGGACAAATCAATAGGTCTATTGCTGGAAGGACTGAGAATTATTATGGAACTTGTTTCAGTCTAGAATATTGTTTTCACTTCTTAAATTGAATCCCTGCAGTCCAGAAATGGAAAATGCCTTCCCTTCCCTCTCTGCCTATCTTCCACCATGCTCTAATGAGGAGGAAACTGGAATTTAGACGGGTTCGAACTTCTCAGCCCAAGAGTCTTTACACATCATGGTTAGCCTAGTGATGCTCGTAATTTCCTAATCTGAGATTGTTCTGTAAGAGTCAGCAGCTCCTCCACTGCTTGGAGACGAGGCTTAATCACCCCCATCCCAGGAGAGTTAGGGATAGGGAATAGCTATCAATTTGCCAGTTCTCCCCAGGCCTCACAGTGGAGTTAGCACAGGCCTGCTTTTGTACAGTTATTTCTATGTGTTGGCGTTATTTGATCTAGACTTCTGAAAATCACAGTTATATCCTGGAGGATACGAAAGATAGTGTTAGAAGAAAATAGTCATTAAAATCTTAAATGGGATTCCCCAGTACTAGTTAATTTGTGCTGTCATTACTCTTTGCCAAGGTACTTATTACGGGCACTAAGTAGGACAAATAAAGAACAAATTTAAAGCTCTAGCACCAACACACATTTCTCTGTGATGGAGTTGGAAGGTTAGTCACAGGGTTAATTCCCAAAATGATTGATGATGTCCTTGTTAGGTTTATGGACGTTAATTTGTGAGTTCTATGTCCCACAGTCTGACACATATTCATCTTATCGACCTCAAAATAAAGCAGGGTTTTGAAAAATGGCCAGTAAGAGATGCTGAGTTCCTCTGCTGGCCCCAGATCTCATTTCGTACTCCTCATTCCCCTTGTGCTATCCAGTCGCGTTCACAAGGAGAGTTTATGGTAATGGTCTGCTGGAAGTAGAATGCCAAATGTCTCCTTCTAGCTAACTGGACTTAACATGGTGGGAACAGCATATTGGAGATCATTTGCAAGATGAATGACTTGTATTTGGATTCTGTCTCCACTATTTTCTTTGCTGTGTTATGTAGGGCAAATCATTTAATTTCTTTGTATCTAATTCTCATTATCTATAAAATAAATGATAATTATTAGTACCTAACTCATTGCAGGTATTGAGAGAATTAAATAACATCAGAACTATAACATCATAGGAAACATGCTTAGTGCCTAATAATCTCTGCATGAATGCTTCCTATGAGTATTCATAGACAGAGCACTGAAGCTGAACTCACACTGTTTTTTTTCCCCATTTGTATATCACTTCTCCTTCCCATTCTCCCCATTATTCCTGCAGAGGATGAAGAAATACTGGTGTATTTGAAAATAAAATATTTAAAATATTTAGAAATCCTGATTGATTTATGTGAGAGATCTAAATGAAATAATATACATAAAACATCTGTCACTTAGTAGACAGTCAATACATCAGTATTTTTTGCTTCATTCTTCCATGTTTGACTGCTTAAAATATATTTTTTCAGCTCTGGTTAACCCCATTTACACATGAAGATCCTGTCTCTAACTTTCTTCTTCAAAGGATTTTGTACTCATATGATATCTTCTAATTCAACTCTATTTTTGTTATTTACTAATGATATCATTGCTATCATTGTATGGAGCTTCTTTCTTTTTTTTAAGTCATCAAAATAATTTATAATAGTTAAATGCCTCTTAAATATACATGATATCTTCTGAAGCTAAAAGTAATATGCACTCAACTAGTTTTAAAAATCTATTTGGAACATTAAACATGATAGAAGTAGAAAAAAATCTCTTATGAAGTCCTCTATGAAAGGAAATTGGGACAAGTTCCTGATTAGACAGAAACTGTTTCATCTCCAAGAGAGGATATGCAGCATAACTGTGGCTTCATAGAATGAATTGGATAGTGTTCCTTCTGTTTCTATTTTGTGGAATAGTTTGAAGAGTATTGGTATTAGATCTTCTTTGAAGGTCTGATAGAATTTTGCACTAAACCCATCTAGTCCTGGGTTTTTTCTGGTTGGGAGACTTTTAATGACTGCTTCTATTTCTTTAGGGGTTATGGGACTGTTTAGATAGTTTAGCTGATCCTGATTTAACCTTGGTATTTGATATCTGTCTAGAAGATTGTCCATTTCATCCCGATTTCCCAGTTTTGATGAATATAGAGTTTTGCTGGGTATAGTAGCCTGGGCTGGCATTTGTGTTCTCTTAGGGTCTGTATAACATCTGCTCAGAATCTTCTGGCTTTCATAATCTCTGGTGAGAAGTCTGGTTTAATTCTGATAGGTCTATCTTTATACATTACTTTACCTTTTTTTCCTTACTGCTTTTAATATTCCGTTCTTTGTTTTGTACATTTGGTGTTTTGACTATTATGTGACAGGAGGAATTTCTTTTCTGGTCCAGTCTGTTGGAGTTCTGTAGGCCTCTTGTATGTTCATGGGCACCTCTTTCTTTAGGTTAGGGAAGTTTTCTTCTATAATTTTGTTGATGATATTTACTGGCCCTTTAAGTTGGGAATCTTCACTCTCTTCTAAACCCATTATCCTAAGGTTTGGTCTTCTCATTGTATCCTGGATTTTCTAGATGTTTTGGGTTAGGTGCTTTTGGCATTTTGCATTTTCTTTGACTGTTGTGTCAATGTTTTCTGTTATCTTCTGCACCTGAGATTCTCTCTTGTATCTCTTGTATTCTGTTGGTGATGCTTACATCTGTGACTCCCGATCTCTTTCCTAGGTTTTCTATCTCCAGGGTTTTGTCTTCCTTTGTGATTTCCTTATTGTTTCTATTTTCATTTTTAGATCCTGAATGGTTTTGTTCAATGCCTTCACCTGTTTGGTTTTGTTTTCCTATAATTCTTTAAGGGATTTTTGTGTTTCCCCTTTAAGGGCTTCTATGTATTTACCTGTGTTCTATATGTCTTTAAGGGAGTTATTTATGTCCTTTTTAAAGTCCTCTATCATCATCATGAGATGTGACTTTAAATCAGAGTCTGCTTTTCTGGTGTGTTGGGGTATCCAGGGATCGCTGTGGTGGGAGAAATGGGTTTGGATGATGCCAAGTAGGTTTGGTTTCTGTTGCTTATGTTCTTGCCCTTGTCTCTCACCATTTGGTTATCTCTGGTGTTAGCAGGTCTTGCTGTCTGTGAATGTGGCTTGTCCCTCCTGCAAGCCTGTGTGTCAGTATTCCTGGGAGACCAGATCTCTCCAGGAGGATTTGGGGTATTGAGAGCTCCAGGGTGCAGACAGAAACTGTAAGGATCCTGTCCCTAGCTGTTCCTTGGTTCCTGTGTTCTGATGGTTCTGGGCATGTCCCTCTTAGGCCAGGAATTTGAGCAGAAGTGGTGGTCTTACCTGTGCTCACAGGTGTGTCAGCAGGGGTATTTGGGTATAGAGTACTGTGGCACAGGATCCGCTCCCAGTGCAAATGGAAACTGGAAGCTGGAGCTACTTTCTGAAACGCTACCATAGTGGCTGTTGGAGGGAGCTATGTCATTTTCTCTTTGAAAACCTCTTCCAAACCCTTTCTCTGCCCTATGCCTTCTACAGTTCTTTTTTACATACTCCCACAACATACTATGCATAGTTTTACCTCCCTTATAGTCTATTGAATGAATGAGTGTTTTGTGCCAGTCTTCTTTGAGACTGGACCATCCCATTCTGCAGGGAAGTTCCATAAGCAGGAAGATAAACAACTCAAAATAGCCCAGAAAGTCCCTAAAACTGAGCAGATTCACTACTCAGAGTAAGCAATGGGAATAGAACTGCCAAGAAGACTCAGAGAAACCACTCTGCAAAGAAGACTCTCAGATAAGCAGAAATCAGCTTCCTGGAAAATGTTTAGACCAACAGAGTCACTTGGAAAGGACAGTTCCCAACTTGCTGAGCTTTCTGCAGGCTGTACAGTGTGCTCCAGGTTCCCGGCTTTGTTAGCTGTCACTTGTACCGGGATTGGCTTTGGCAATGCAACTGTCTTTTTGAGTAATTTCTTCTCCAATAAGTAAACACTTACCCATATTCCTGTAACTAAGCTCAATAAAACTCATTGGCTCATCATGTTGGTCTTTAGTGSCATACATACATACTTTGGTATGTTGTGGGCTCCCTATCTTGGGTGAGTAGTTGTATGTCATGCATCTCCCCCCAAAAAAGCTTTGTCATATGAAAATTACTAATGAAAGAAAGATGTAAAGATTTATATAAAGCGAACTCTGAGTTCTAGAATATGTAGACATCACCTGTCACAACGAAGAACAAAATTTAGTGTTTGCTGCACACTACCGTCACAATTCATATTTGCTTATCTTTCATTTTCAAGGAGAAATTATAGATTAAGTTGGAATTTGACTTTGTTGAATAGATATTCATACTTATTTCCTGGCAAGCCCTATGTTACCAGGTATATTAGAAGTATGATGATAAGCAAATAAATATTTTCCCCTCAGAGAGCTCAGAATCAAGCTAGCTAGATGAGAGAAATATGTAAATGGAGATCTAAGATCTGAGTCAGTGGGGAAGAGCATGGCAGTGTGTTTTGGGGATTGTGATATAGACACTGAAAATTCTGGAATAGAGAGGTAAAGTAGTTAAATGTAAGCTAGAGAGAAAGGTGTCATGGCTCCAATTTATAAGGTGGCATTTTATTTGGGGCCCAATTAAGAGAATTGTGAAGGGGAAAAAATTCAATAAAGGCTATGTGGAAAGACATGCCAGATACTTAAAGCCCAATGCATCTATCACTCTGAAGAAGGCAGTTCACACAATGGTGCATTGGACAAGAGAATCAGACATTAAAACCTGTAGGAAAAAACGCATTCAGGTTATATTCATTTCTTAGATTCATCGTTTTCATAGTATTATCCAGTCTTTCAAGAAGGCCCTATTTTAAAGTTTAGCGTAGTATATTCTTTTACTTCTTAGATGAGATCCTTGAAGTCCAGAGTAGGAAAAATATGCCTTCCTACCCCTCTCTACATGCATATTTATGGGGCATCATGTAATGTTTCAAAGTGTTCATAGGAAGAAATCTAATTCTTAGAGTGACTTCATCGTGAAAATACTGTTGTTTTATGTTTTTATAAGTGGAAAAATATACATAGAGAGGTGACGCAACTTAATGGTGTTACACAGAGAATGAGGGTAGAGTCATAATTGAAGTCAAGCAGTACTTTTAAAGAATTGGAAGCCAAAAGAAAAGCTACAAAATGGTATAAGTTTGTACTTAACTTTAGTCATTTTTTTTGGCTGATACAACTATTGATTCTCTCTTGCATCTCAATAAATAATTGTACCAAACATCAAAGTTCTATGAGCTAGAAATTGAATTCTTTTGAATTCTGATTTGTTGTTGTTGTTGTTGTTATTGTTGTTGTTGTTGTTGTTTCACTGTCCAATAATTGTGCCTTTTTGGTAAAACTGATGCTGTTTTGCTTTAAACAATTATTTATGTAACCATTTATTGTTTTGAAAATTTTGTACCTGAGAATTGTATTCATCCCATTTCTTTCTGCCCTCTCCCCTGCCAATTCTTTTCATGTCCTTTATATTTCCTTTCGAATCCATGACTAACTGCTTCTTCTTTATTATTGTTACATAACAATACTGACACACACATGCAAAGCATACTGAGTTCATTTTGTGTTGCTCATATATATATATATATATATATATATATATATATATTCCCCATGGAATTAGAATACAATAAAGGAGCCCACTGATCGCTTGTGGCTCTTCATCTAGGGCTGAGCTCTGTAAAATCCCCCCCCCACACACACCTACCTATTTGTGGCTACTGGCAATGTCATTTGCAGGACTTGTTTAGGTATCCACAGTCTTGCAATTTCATGGGTGCAGCTTTTCTATTATGTCTAGGCAACACCATCTCATAGCAGGTGTCCTGATCCTCTGACTCTTATAATTATTCCATCCCTTCTTCTGTGATATTCTCTGAGCTTTAGCTGTAGGGGTTGAACTTTAGATGCATCCTTTGGAAGTGGGCACCCCACAGTTTTGCATTTTGACTGGTTGTGGACTCTATAAGAGTCTCCATCTACTGGGAAAAGAAGCTTCTTCGATGAGGAGTGAGAGCTACATTTACTTGTGGATATAAGGATAAATATTTAGAATACAGTTAGGAATTTTACTGGTTTAGAAAAATGGTAGTAGTGGCTGATTCTCCTCTATGGCCTATGGCCTCTCTGTTGTTCAGTCCACTATGAGCATGAGCATGCTTTCTTGTCACTGAGACTCTAGGGAGTAGGTTCTATAATTCTTCCCATTTTAAAGAGAACAAATCTGAAGACAATTATTTTCCTAAAGCTTATACAGCAGGATTGATATTTGAACTGAGTAACTACTGCTAATTTGTCCATAAGGCCAGGCAGGTCATAAGAGGAGATATGCTTCAGAGATACCTTATCTTTGGAAAACAATGCAAAAATAGCCACAAAGAAGGCAAAAGTGATCTCTTCAATATGACTTTTCCAGTTGTATAGTCCATTTCCCTTACATGTTTGACAATCCCTTGTGTGACAGACTTTTCCTGGGGAGACATGAACAAATGCCTATTCACTCCAGACAGGGAACTAACAGACAAAAGTATGGATACCACAAAGTCCCAACTTGGCGATGCAATGAGTTTTATTAAAGTTATTTATAGGAGCAGACATGACTCCAAGACTGCTATATAATCAAAGGAGTGACCCCAGCAGGAATGACAGCTCACCAAAACTGGAAACCCAGTGCATACTGCATTCCCTACAGCCAGCTCAACAGGTTAACAGGTTGGAGAACATCTTTTTCAAGTATCTCTATAGGCTTTTTCCAGGCAACTCAGCTAGTTTTTGTTTCTTCTAGATCAGCAGTGTGTGTCGTGGGTCAAAAGACCCTTTCATAGAGGTAGTATATCAGATAACCTGCATATCAGATATATAAATTATGATTCATAACAGTAGCAATGAGAATAATTTTAGAATGAGAATGGGTGGAGGTCACCACAACATGGTCAAAAGGTTACAACATTAAGGCAGTTGAGAACCACTGTTCTAGACAGGGTGGTCTCTGCTTCTTCTAGGTGGCTGGGCTTGTCTAAGAGTGATTCTTAGCAGTCTTCATGCTTTATATACTCTTGGAGAGGGAGGGTCCTGGTGAGGCTTCACAAGCATTTTACTAAATAAGCCTCTTCTATACATTTTGACAATGGTGGGTCTGTTCTAGAAGGCAAAAAAAAATTAAACATGGGTTCTTCTTTAAAGTTTTTTTTAAATTCTTTTATTATATATTACATTCCAACCACAGTTTTCCCTCCCTCTCCTACCTCAAGCCTCCTCTCTATGTGACTCCCTTCTATCCCACCCCTCTTCCCTTCAAAGAAGAGTAGACCTCCCAGGGGGCATCAACCAAATATGGCATAAAAAGCTACAATAAGACCAGAGACATATTTTCACATCAAGCCCAGACAAGACAACCCAGTAGGAGGAAAAGGGTCATAAAGGCAGGCCAAATAGTCAGAGATAGATCCTGATCCCACTGTTAGGAATCTCACAAGAACACTGAGCTAAGCAACCACAGCGTATCTGCAGAGGACCTAGGTCAGACCCATAGAGGCTCTCTGATCTCTATAAGCCCACTTGAGTCCCAGGGTTAGTTGATTCTATAGGCTGTGTTCTTGTGATATATGTGACCCCTCTGGTTCTTCCACTCCTTTCTCCCTCTCCTCCCTAGGACTCCCCAAGCTCCACCTTAATGCCTGGCGGAGGGACTCTGCATCTGCTCCCCTCAGTTGCCAGATGAAGTCTCTTTGATGACACTAGGGAGAATTGGGTGTTTTGTTTTGTTTGTTTGTTTGTTTGTTTTTTAGGAAAAAATAAAGTATGTTTTTGTGGCCATGGGTAGACTCCTGACTTTAGCTGGCAAGCCAGGTTTTATGAAGACAGAAATCCTGTCGGGATGCTCACAGGGGACAAAGACTTGTAGTCTATATTTTCCCGACAGGCTTCTGGGTCAGAGATCTGGGAGACAGTTTCAGACTACTGGCAGGTCTCTCTCTGTCCTACAGATATTGTACTGTGGAAACCTTAACTTCAGTGCCCTAGACTTGGAACATATAAACGCAGCAGCCAGGTTGTTTACCGCCCATTCTTTAGTACCTCCCAGGTGGAGGTCACCTTTGCTCCATCAAGGACTGCCTCCCAATAGTATTTGTGCTAGATTTCCTGATCCAGCCTGCAATTTCCAGCTTTGTCTTTCCTTCATCTTCTCTTCCCTTGGTACTCTCCTCCCTCTGCCCTCCATCTCCCCTTTCATTCTTTTTTTTTAGATTTATTTATTTATTATATGTAAGAACACTGTAGCTGTCTTCAGACACACCAGAAGAGGGCATTAAGTCTCATTACAGATGGTTGTGAGCCACCATGTGGTTGCTGGGAATTGAACTCAGGACCTTTGGAAGAGCAGTCAATGCTCTTAACCACTGAGCCATCTCTCCAGCCTCCTCCCCTTTCATTCTTTTGTTGTTGTTGTTTCCCTCCCCCCCCCCCCCAAACTGGCTTATGACACCAAGGGTCAAACAGACTATTCATTCTCCAACATGATTGGGCTTTTTTTATTTAAATTTATCTAGAAATTTCAGCTGACATGCCACCCTGCTTCTTCCTAAGATTTCTGGTCACAGATGCCTTCCCTTCCCCCTTCAAGGTTTTAGCAAGTTCCCCTTCACCTTGAGGCTTCCCTGAGAGGAGTATCATGAATAAACTCAATTCAGCTTGAGATGTATAGCTGCCTGGTTTCAAGGGTAAGATGGTCAGCTTCATCTTGTGACTTGCCAAGGGCAACTTGCTGAAGTTCTGAAGATTCTTAGACTGAAGTTCTAAGATTCACTTGCCTAATTACAGAGCTGAGCCATTTCTCTATCAGATAGATAAAGCACACTCTGTGGGTACCAGCCCCACATGTAGAGGCAGAGCTGATGGCTGGTTCTGAGATGACCTATGCCTTTATTACTCTGAGCACCACAGATCTTGGCTGCTGCTGTTTCCAGAAGCCTTTGCAGTGGTTACAAACCATGTTCTCCTGAAAGAGCAGGCAGACTCTGTAAAGTGTGTGCTTACTTTAAAGTGTCCCCTCGCATTTCAATAAGGTCATTAAAACCAATACTGCTGCCCCTGGAGGAGTTTGAGGAAATGGGAAGACCCCTCTTTGTGTCCCCATCCAAAGTTCCATAAAAAGGAGACAAATGCCCTGAATTGTGTCTGCTTTCCCTCCGGTACTCTTTTCTTAATTTAATTGATTTACTTTACATCTCAATCATAGTTTCCCCTCTCTCACCTCTTCCCAGTCCTTCCCACCCACCTTTTCTCCCCTCACAAGTCCCTCCCTGGCCTTTTCTCCTCAGAGTCATTTTGATTTGCATTTCTCTGAAGGCTAAGGGTGTTAAACAGTTCCTTAAGTGCTTCTCAGCCATTAGAGATTCCTCCTATAAGAATTCGATATTTAGCTCTGTACCCCATTTTTAGAAATAGATTATTTGGTTTGTTGATGCCTAATTTCTGAGTTCTTTATATATCTTGGAAATCAGCCTTCGGTTGGATGTAGGGTTGGTGGAGATCCTTTCCCATTCTGTGGGCTGCTGCTTTGTCCAAAAGACAGTGTCCTTTGCCTTACAGAAGCTTTTCAATTTCATGAGGTCCCTTTTGTCTATTGTTGATCACTGAGCCTGAGCCATTGGTGTTATGTTCAGGAAGTTGTCTCCTGTACAAGACTATTCCCCACTTTCTCTTTTGTCAGGTTCAGAGTATCTGGTTTTATGCTGAGGTCCTTGATGCACTTGGACTTGTGTTTTGTGCAGGGTGACAAATATGGGTCTATTTTCATTATTCTACGTGCAGACATCCAGTTAGATGAGCACCATTTGTTGAAGATGCTTTCATTTTTCCACAGTATAGTTTTGGCTTTTCTGTCAAAAATCAAGTGTCCATTGTGTATGGATTTACTTCTGAGTCTTTGATTCAATTCCATTGATCAACTTATCTGTCTCTGTACCAATACCATGCAGTTTTATTGCTATTGCTCCATATTACAACTTGAAATCAGGGATGGTAAATCCTCCTGAAGTTCTTTTATTGTTTGGAGTTGTTTTAGCTACCCTGGTTTTTTGTTTGTTTGTTTGTTTGTTTGTTTTTGTTTTTGTTTTTCCATATTAAGTTGAGAATTGCTCTTTCAGGGTCTGTATAGAATTGTGTTAGAACTTTGATGAAGACTGCATTGAATCTGTACATTGATTTTGGTAAGATGGTCATTTTTACTGTGTTCTAACCCATAAGCATGGGAGATCTTTCCATCTTCTGATATCTTTAATTTCTTTCTTCAGGGATTTGAAGTTCTTGTCATACAGGTCTTTCACTTGCTTGGTTAGAGTTATCCCAAAATATTTTATGTTCTTTGTGGCTATGGCAAAGGATGTTGTTTCCCTAATTTCTATCTTAGCCTGTTTATCATTTGTATAAAGGACTATAGATTTTTTTAAGTTAATTTTGTATCTGGCCATTTTGCTGAACATATTTATCAGCTATAAGGAGTTCCCTGCTAGAATTTTTGGCTTACTTTGTTGTACCTGTTCTTTAGCCCCAAAAGACCACTGAGGACCACCAAGGAGCCGATTCCAATGCAATCGCACTAGGGTCTTTTTATTTAACCTGGAGCTTGGACTCACTGCCGACCCTGACACAATAGGACAGAAAGGTGAAATCCTGAGCCCAGTTTCAAGAAAGTATTTATAGAGGTAAGCAAACAATCAAGGGGGTTTCTAGCCTGGCCCATATCTGATTGGGGGTGCTATTATGGGATTTTGTTGCCCTTTAAAATAATTGGCTGGTTTTGGGAGCCAAACCATAAACTTAACTTCTGCTTTCCTCCTGATTGGTGGTTGTTAGGAAATTAAGTGACAGGGGCAGGCTTGTAACCTGGAGGCACACGTTTGTTGGGGAGTAACTTTTAGTTGTCTCATTGCTCTAGCTATAACTTTAAGTACTATATTGAATAGATACAGAGTGGACAGCCTTGTCTTGTTCCTGATTGTAGTGGAATTGCTTTGAGTTTCTCTTCATTTCATTTGATCTTGGGTATAGGCTTGTTGGAAATTGCATTTATTATGTTTAGGTATATCTCTTCTATCCCTAATCTCTCGAAGACTTTTATCACATGAAGGTATGCTGGATTTTGTCAAAGGCCTTTTGAGCATCTAATGAGATGATCATGTGATTTTTTTTCCTTTGGTTTGTTTATATGGTGGATCACATTGGCAGATTTTTATGTGTTGAACTATTATTCCTGTATCTCTAGGATGAAGCATACCATGAGGTGAATGATTTTTTTTTGATGTGTTGTTGGATTTGTGAGTATTTTATTGAGTGTTTTTGCATCAATGTTCATAAGGGAAATTGGTCTGAAAATCTATTCTTTGATGAGTCTTTTCATAGTTTAGGTATCAGGATGACTATGGCCTCATAAAATTAATTTGGCAATGTTCCTTTTGTTTCTAATTTTTGTGGAATGATTTGAGGAGTATTGGCATTATTGGCATTAGTTCTTTGAAATCCTGGTAGAACATAAAACCTAAAACTATCTGGTCCTGGACATTTGTTTGTTTGTTTGGTTGGTTTTGTTTGCTTTTGGTTGGGAGACTTTTAATGACTGTTTCTATTTTCTTAGGGATTGTAGGTCTATTTAGATTGTTTATCTGATCTTGATTTAATTTTGGTATGTGCTTGAAGTTTCCTTGATTCTTTATATGGCCTCCTCGTTTCTAGTTTATTGATTTCAGCTCTGAGATTAATTATTTCCTGCTGTCTATTCCTCTTGGGAGTATTTGCTTCTTTTGTTCTAGAGCTTTAAGATCTTCTGTTGATTCACTAGTACATGATCTCACTAATTTCTTTTTGAAGGCACTTAGTGCTATGAACTTTCCTCTTAGCACTGCTTTCATTGTGTCTTACAAGTTTGGTTATGTTATGTCTTCATTTTCATTGAATTCTAGAAAGTCTTTAATTCTTTCTTTAGTTCTTCCTTATCCCAGTTTTCATTGAGTAGAGAGTTGTTCAGTTACCATGATTTTTTTTAGGCTTTTTCTTGTTTCTGTGGTTATTGAAGTTCAGCTTTAATCCATGGTGGTCTGATAAGATACAGGGGATAGTTCAATAGTCTTGTATCTATGAAGACATGCTTTGTGAAAGAGTTTATGTGGTCAGTTTTGAAGAAGGTTCTGTGAGGTGCTGAAAAGAATGTATATTCTTTTGTGTTTGAGTGAAATATTCTATAGAATATTCTGTTAGGTCTGTTTGAGTCATAACCTTTGTTAGTTTAATCATTTCTCTGTTTAGTCTGTGTCTGGATGACTTGTCAATTGATGAGAGTGGGGTGTTGAAGTCTCCCATTACCAGTATGTGGAGCTTGATATATGATTTAGGGTTTAATAATGTTTCCTTTACAAATGTGTGTCCTAGCATTTGGGGTACAGACATTCTGAATCAAAATGCCATTTTGGTGGATTTACCTTTGATGAGTATAAAGTGTCCTTCCCTGTCTCCTTTGATTACTTTTGATTGAGTCAATTTTATTAGATATTAGAATAGCGACTCCAGCTTGCTTCTTGGGTCTATTTCCTTAGAAGAAAAGTTTTCAGCCCTTTAGGCTGAGGTAATATCTATCTTTGAGGCTGAGGTATGTTTCATGTATGCAGCACAATGATGGATCCTGTTTTTCTATCCGTTCTGTTAGTCAGTGTCATTTTATTTGGGACTGGAATCTATTAATGTTGAGAGGTATTAATCCCCAATGACTGTGTATTCCTGTTATTTTGCTGATGCTGGTGGCCATGTGTGTGTGTGTGTGTGTGTGTGTGTGTGTGTGTGTGTGTCCTTTGTTTTGATTTTGCTGGTATGCAATTATTTCTCGTGTCTTCTTCAGTGTAGTTAACCTCCTTGGGTTGGTGTTTTCCTTCTAATATCTTCTGTAGGACTGGGTTTGTATATAGATGATGTTTAAATTTGGCTTAGTCATGGAATATTTTGTTTTCTCCCTTTATGGTGATTGAAAGTTTTGTTGGCATCTGTCATCTCTTAGAGATTCCAAGACATCTGACCAGGTTCTTCTGGCTTTCATAGTCTCTGTTGAGAAGTCTGGTGTAATTCTGACAGGTCTGCCTTTGTATGTTACTTGGCCTTTTTCCCTTGCAGCTTTTAATATTCATTTTTGTTCTGTACATTTAGTGTTTTGATTATCATGTGGCAGGAAGGTTTTCTATTCTGGTCCCATTTATTTGGTGTTTTATAAGTTYCTTTTATGTTTATAGGCATCTCTTTCTTTAGGTTGGTGAAAATTTCTTCTATGGTTTTATTAAAATTAATTTCTGTACCTTTGAACTGGGAATCTCTCATTCTTCTATTCCTATTATTCTTAGTCTGGTCTTTTCATAGTGTCTCAGATTTCCTGGGTGTTTTGTGTCAAGAACTATTTAGATTTAACATTTTTTTGACCAGTGTATTGATTTCTTTTATCCTATCTTCTACGCCTGAGATTTTCTTTTCCATCTCTTGTATTCTATTGGTGATATTGGTGTGTCTGAAGTTCCTGTTCTCTTATCTCAGTTTCCCATCTCCTGGATTTCTTCATTTATGTTTTCTTTACTTATTCTACTTTTATTTCCATATATTGAATGGTTTTATTCATTTTCTTCACCTGTTTGATTATATTTTTCCTTTATTTCTTTAAAGGATTTATTCATATTCTCTTTAAAGGTCTATGTCATCTTCATACTATTGGATTTAAGGTCATTTTCTTGTGCTTTAGCTGTGTTAGAACATCCAGGGCTTGCTGTAATAGGATATCCTGGTTTTGATGGCCTGCCATATTGCTCTGGCTGTTGTTGATTTTGTTCTTACCCTGGCCTCTGGTCACCTGAGTTCTGTGGTTATTATAGGTTCAGGTACTGATTTCTGAGTTTATCATTGTTGGAAGGGTGTTTTTTTTCCCCCTTGGTTTCTGTTTCCTCAGTTTTCTGACCTACGTGGCCTGGAATTCTGGTGATTAACAAGTTTTCAGGTCCAGTAGAGTGTCTTTGTGGAGATTTCTCTGGCCTGCATGACCTTTAGGTTTTAGGGTGCTAAAGTTGCCTCTGGGATCCCTATTACAAGTTTGGCCTGGGGTCTCTGGGGCCCGCACGGCCTTCAAGAAAGCAGGCATTGTTGGGAAGGGTGGAAAATGGCGCATAGGGTATAGGATGCAGGTTTTCACTGTTGGATATGCTTTCAAGGGGCTTGGTGGGCAAGGCAATATGGGTTCTTGTTTTTAGGAGTTTATATTCTGTAGTAATTGGATTGCCTAGACTAACCTACTTGAGTACTTTTGGGAAATTATTAGATAATTCTTGAAGATAATATTAGCTAGAAATCGTTCGTACTTAAGTGTAAGTGATCCTCTGAGAGATCTCAAAGCGTAACTCATTGTCATAAGTTTAAATTTATCTCTAGTACCTATGTGAGGTAATGTACATACTAATTAGTATGCTTTTGGCAATCATTACATAGTGTGTATGTATGTGTGTATATGTATGTATGTATGTATGTATGTATCAATACATTATGTAGTATACCTTTAGTATCTACAAGGTGGAACTCAGGGAATCCTGTAGAAGAGGTAGATGAAAGATTATAGGAACCAAAAGGATAAAGGACACCAGGAGAATATGGCCCACAGAATCAACTAAGCAGACCTCATAGGGACTCACAGAGACTGAAGTATGACAATCACAGAGCCTGTAAGGGTCTGTGCTAGATCCTCTGCATATATGTTGAAGTTATTTAACTTTTGGTTTTGTGGGAACTCCTAACAGTGATAGTTGGAGTCTCTCTGACTTTTCTACCTGAACTTGGACCCTTTTCCTCCTCTTCAGTGGCCTTGTCCAGCCTTGTTACGAGGGTTTGTGTCTAGTCTTACTGCATCTTGTTATGCCATGTTCATTCTTATTCCTGGGATGCCTGCTCTTTTCTGAAGGGAAACAGAAGATCAGTGTATCTTCAGGAGAGAGAAGGTACAGTGGAGGAGGGGACTGGGTGGAGTGGAAAGAGGGGAGGTTGAGATTGGTATATATTGTATGAGAGAAGAATAAAGAAAACAAAAACAAAAACATTCATACATATTTTGAGGTTATCATATAATGTTTCAATATGTGCATATATCATGTAGTGTTCAAATGAAGGTTATGCAATTTAGTCATGTATATTTCAAAAAAGCCAAAAGAAAAGAATCTTTTTGAACCAGTAAAATTTTCAACATTTAGTCCTTATACAAATTGTTCCAATTTTCTGCCCCCTAATTTCTTGAATGATATTCGTCTTCAATGTTCTTTCAAACAGTCCTGTTTAATGGTTCAGACTACTTTGGTTAGGAGTCTGGATTTATTCATTTTTTCTAGTAAATATTTATTGAGCACCAATTTTATTCCAAGTCCTATCCTAGCCATCTGGGGTTATATCAGCGAACAAAACAGATCAACATCTCTGCTTTCATGAAGTTTAACTTCCCCTGGAGCTTTGGTGAATAATCCTCACTGTCATCTCATGTATCTTGTACAAGAGCCATATGTGCTTGAAGAAAAGATGTAGGGCCAGAGGCTTGAATAATGCAAGGTAGTGACAGGGGAAAGCTTCTGCACAGGACTGTCCAAGATGCAGGCTAAAGGAACAGTGTCAGGCTAGTATGATTGGAAGTGTAATGGAGCAAGGAGATGAATTTATATTACTGTTGAGTAACTATAGTGTGTCATTCCTGCTCACTCCCCTAAGCATTTGGTATATGATAGAAAGCAAAGTAAATCTAGTTCTTATTCTCCTGGGATTTATAGTCTGAAGAGGAATGAATACATGAAAAAACTCACTTAAGTAAATCTTAAGATCCAACTTTGAAAAGTACTAGAAAAGAAGATTCTCATAGGATGTGACATAATTTAGACCACCAGACCAAAGAAATCCCCTCAGGGAGGAATTGCAATGTAGTAGAGATATGGAGAATGAATAGCATGTTAATTAAGCAGGTTAGGCAGAGTGTAGAAAAGGAAAAGCATTCCAGTCTGAGGCAATGCAGTATTCAAGGTCCTTGTGGTAGTCAGAACAAGGATGGAGGATGGACTGACAAGCCAACATGGCAGTGTACAGAGAATGAGAGGTGTATGCATTGAGGAATAATTAGAGATATAGTGGGTGACAAACTACGAAATCTATATTAAGATGTCTGGTTTTATATTGCTAAAATGGTAGAAAATCACTGAGAGTTTAATGTATGGCAAATAAGAATGCAGGAGGGTGTTGAGGTACTACAGTTGAGACATGCTGATGGTTTGGACTATAGAGATAGAGCTACTCTGGCTGGAGAAAAATGATCAAGTTTGGAGCTAGACAGATGGCTCAGCAGTTAAGAGCACTGGCTGCTCTTACAGAGGACTTTGGTT
>BDUI01000137.1:259936-276780 GCA_002335545.1 Apodemus speciosus
ATCCATTCACAGTGTTTAATGACAAAGTTAATCTGCCATTCCCCCTTTTCACATTTCTTCTGCTCGTGGGATCCAGACTTTTCCACAACAGTAACAGTGACTTTAGATCATTAATTCTTTACCCATTGTTTAGGAATCTACAGAGGTACACATAATAGTGTATGAGGTAAACCAAAAGAATCTTCAACAGCTATGCATTTATCTTGGCATATAATAGAAATATTTATCTATCTCCAACACACAGCCCATGATTTCACAGATATTATTAAGCAAAGCTACATTCATTAAAATATTTTGAAAAGTGACTTTAGTTAAGGAAACATATTAAGCAGTTAATCATAATAAAGATCGTTGGCATACGAATATAGCAACAAAATGCAGAGATAGATAAATGGTTGGAGAAGAAGGGACACTGGAGTTATTCATTTGTTCTCTTACCATTTACTCATTTAACAAACATTTTCTAGATGGCATTTATGTGCCAGATAGTGTGTTATGCACCACAGGTGATTAAAAAACAAAAAATGATTCATACCTACGGGCATCTCATAGAAAAGAAAGTAGCTCCTGGCACTTATATACTAGCAAGTGTGGTGTGAGTGTACTGAAGGCAGCTTGCAAAGACAGGGGCAATGGAGATTTGGAAAGATTTCTAAGAGGTGAGAGAGGAAAGAGAAGCAATGTCATGCTGAGAGTAGTACCAGCAAGCCACAGAAGTGAGAATCAGTGGGGTGTAAATGTATAATGGTTAGTTGTGGGGAGAAGAGAGAGAGACCACAATTATGAGAACTATAAAACACAAGATGCAGAAGAGAGCAGAGAAAATCCTGACGAGATATGCTGGGACTAACCACACTAGTATACTCTAAGAAGAAGTGTTTGGCTCTTTTTTGCAAAGACTTGCTTTTCTATCTATGAACTAGTGTCAACGTCCATATTCCAGTTCTATCATTTGTTACTGTGTGTCAGTGGGTGAATTATCTAACCTTCCTGAACTTAGTTTTTCTCATATGTCAAATAAGAAGATTAATAATATGTCATTTTAGCATCAATTACAGAGGTTAAATCATACCTCATGTATAAATCATTTTCAAGGTGCTTAACACACAAAGTAAGCCCAACTTAATGTCTGCTCTTTCCTAGCAGAAAAAAAAAAGCCTATCTCTTGTGGTTTTTTTTTCTTTATAGATGTCAGCAGCATGTGTTTATAATACAAGCCGGTCTGTATTACTGTCTCATTTCATCACCATATTCAACAAACTATTAAGGAACATCTGCCAAAGAGCAAGACCTTTTACCTATTTTATTTCACTTAATTTGCACAAGAGTCCTGCCGGCAGGACGACTGTGTGGTAGAAAGCTCCGTGAAAAGGGCATGGCTGTTATGTTCGCCTGCTGTCATTGGGACCATGACACGTAAGAATAGGACAGGACCTGCATGACAAACCTAAACAAGGAGACTGCTAAAAATAGAAACTTTAATAGGACTACGGATTGCCTAATGCAATAGCAGAAGTGAGACTGTTTTTCAAAATGGATTAAAAAAAATAACCTGTCATATAAGAGCTGGAAAAACAATTTGAATGAGAATGATGAGTAAATGACACAGATCCTCAGATGAATCATATCTTAGAATTATCAGATAAATAGTTCAAGTCATTCAAGTATCTTAATGCCAAAAGAAAATCTCAGATGAGAAATAGAAGTTAGAAGCAAAGAGCCAAAATGTAAACTGAAAAACATATTAATATAAGAATACTATAGATCATTAGGCTGAGGGGAAAGGCCGCTATCAAAAGGTTATATGTGATATGATTCTATTTATCTAAAAAAATTGAAGTGATAAATAATTGAAACTGGAGACAGTTTGCTGTTGTCAGGACTTAGGCTTTTAATTCAAGGAAGGGACAAAATGAGAGATCCCTATAATGTTCAGTTTATTGACTGTATGTGGATGTTTGCACATATATAAGACAAGGAGGAAGAGAAAGAGAAAAAAGTTGAGAGCAGAGAGACAGAAATAGGAGTAATGTATATAATACTAGAAAAATCAGAATGACAATTTCCAGGTTTGGGGAGGGGGTCTGAATAAAGCAGGCATGGTTCTCTCTCTATTATTTTGTATTTTTGGTGTGTGAGATTCTGTAAATCGAATACACTTCTATGTGCTTTCTATGTTCATTTAATACAGCTATATATGATTGACACATTCTCTCAATTCAAAGTTCAAATGTAAATTAAGGGGCTTGAATGTAACTCAATGCTATGTATATGGCTCTGGGTTTAACCCCCAGCACCCAGAATAAGTTAATTAATTAAAAGATAACCTATGTCATAAATGCTTAACCACAGTAAAATTGATTCTTTGGTTCATGCAATTGAGAAAATAACATTTTGTAGTCAATCATGATTTTGCATTTCATTGTGTAAATGCAAATTATGGCATAAACTTGTAACATAGAAGTTTCATTATTATACAAGTAACTTTGAAAGTTACCTTTCTGAACTATTTTGACATGTGTGATCTGAGGTTTCACTGCATAATTTACACTGACAGTATACTTAGCAGCTAAAACAACTCCATGTATTAGGCTTTTTGATGATTAGAAACTTTATGCATGTTTATACATGTTTTTTCATCTACATCCATTTTTAAAAAGAAGCATAATAAATATCTACATGAATTATATTTAAAAATACAAATTTCACATTAGTTCCATTTGACAATACATTATCCCTATATAAATTCTTTATGAATCTTTTTGCTACCTATCGACTGGCTAAGATCTTTTTGCTCTACCTGTAGAGAAATTCTGAGTTGGGGAGGAGGTATCTAGTGTTGTCATTCTCAGGCCTTTGAGTACTTATTACCTATTGGGTATCTATCAGGTATCTCTAGATGCTTATAGTTCCAAACCCTGTAAGTTAGTGCCTTATTGTCCCCCTTCTAATGCAAATCAGAGGTTTATGACATTAGGTAGTGACATTAAGGCTTTGTTGCTTTGAGATTTAATTACTAGAAGCCCTGATACCTAGAAACTCTTGTAATCAAGCAGCAGTGATCAGCAGCACTGTGTTACCTCTCCTGCATGGACCTCAGTTATTGCGACTGATTATCAGCTCCCAATGCAGATAGTGTTACAGATCTCAGGCCTAGGATGACAGGATTCTTAGAGATTAAGGTTTAATACTTTCTGGAAAATATTCCTGTGATTGCACCCCAGTGCTAATGATAAAACTTAAAAAAAAAAAAACAGGTAAGGAAACACCACTGGAATGAAAACTTTCAATAAGATTAGTGATATTATAACCRAAAACGGCATATGAGGGTATCTCTTGGCTGATTCAAAACATGAGCAGAACGGGCTGCTTAAATATACAGAGGTTAATGTGTGGCAAGGGTATTTGCCGCAATCAAGGTACTGCCTTTCATGTGAATGAAGAGCTGTACATGGATGAATCATGAAACAACCCTTTCTGCAAATGAATGATAGTGTTCTTCAATCATTTCACATCCTTTCAAGCAAATGAAAGATTATGTTTTCACTAGCCACAGAATAGCTTTCCATGAAAGTGAAAAATTGTGCCACTACAAATTATGGTCTAACCTTTATGCAAATAAACCACTGTGCCTGTGCCTATCATATCAAAGCCCTTTCACACAAATAAAGTTTTGTTCTTCCACCAGTAATGCCACAGCACTTTAGGCAAATGCATGACTGTGCCTACAATATTCATATCTTCATACAAATGAAAGATTTTTCTACCAATCATATGATAGCCCTTCATTTAAGTGAAGGATTATGCCTATAAAAATCATAGCTATGGCCCATCATGCATATGTAATATTATATTCTCACCAACCACAGAATACTTTTTATGCTAATTACATATTATGCCTACATTAGTCATAGGACAGCCCACAAAACAAATGGCAGATGTTTCTGAACCAATCACAGGCAACCTATCATGCAAATGAAGGATTGTGATTCTACCAATCAAGATATAACCTTTCATGCAAATGAATAGTGACTCTACCAATCATGGCAGAGATTTATAAAATTTAAGGATCTTCCTGCACAAATCAAACCACAGACCTTCATGCAAATAAAAAGATGTGAGCCCATCCCCCCCCAAAAAAATAGCCCTTCATGAACAGTATTGTGAGTACACAAATAATGACTGAGTTTGATACAAATTAAGGAATGCCTATACACCAGTCAGAGCACATTTGCATCTTTAATGCTAATGATGGCTTGTGATCTCACCAATTAAGGCACAGTCCTATATGCAAATCAAGGATTGTGACTGCACCAATCATAGAAGAGGTTGCTGTAAACTAAGAAATGTCAGTGTACCTATCAGATCATAGCCTTTCATGAAAATAATGGATTGTGATTTCCACCAATAAATTGCTCTTCATGTAAATTAAGTACTGTGACAGCTGGATATAATTTAAGAAATATTCCTACACAACAGCCCTTCATGCAAGAGATGGTTTCGGCTTCTGCCAGTATTGCACAATTCTGTATCCTAGTGTAGGATTGTTCTTTAATCACTCTTGTCACAGTTCTTTGAATGATTGTATTTCTATCAATTGCTGTACAACCTTATATTCAAATGAAAGTGTTCATGCCCTAATCTCAAGGTTTTTCTGGGACACCAGGGAATGTGTCTCCCTCTGTTCTGGGTGAAAATAACCACATATAGAATCATCTATTACTCACTGAATCTGTGATTAGAAAAAGACCAGAATGAGCTGTTTGAAACAATCATGGCTATATGGTGTCATTTGAAGCCAGAATTATACTTGTGCATCAAGAAGGTACAGTTCCTATATAGCATCCTCAAAGGTGTCCATGAAATATTTAATTGATCCAGGTTGATAAGAAGACAGTACCACTAGCTTCCAAAGGCGAGATTCTAAGGAGACATTACTCTCATTGAAGCAGTAAGGCATAAGAGAAGGGCCCAATTAAAGAGCATGCTTTTAACAGTTTTAGTCATTTACAGAAAACATTAAAATGGGGCTCATGAAAATATTTTTTGTATGGTGCTTGCTTGTATGTATGAATTATATCAAACTGAGGAGTTTGCAGAGTCCTCTACCACAGTTCCAGAGAGCAACTGAGGGTAGGCAATGTATGGCAGAATTAGAGACTCTGCACAGAGGCCCTGAGAGGCCATTTCACAAAGATATGAAGGTAAAACTTAATTTGCAATTGAAATTCTAGGGTGATAGAGATGCCAAAGCAGTAAAGCTGCATGTGTAAAGTCGAGTTTACTAGAGAGACATTTGCAGCAGAGGTGGAGAAATGCTGTTCTCTAGTTCCTTAGTGTGGTGGTTTGAATAGGCATGGCCCCCATAGAGTTATATGTTTGAATGATTGTCCATAGGGAGTGGCACTATTAGGAGGTGTGGCATTGTTGGAGGAAGTGTGCCACTGCAGAGGTGGGCTTTGAGGCCATATATGCTCAAGCTACACACAGTGCAGTAGTTTCCTCCTGACTGCCTTAGGATCAAGATGTAACCCTGCAGGAGGAACAATAATATCAACCAACCAGTACCCCCAGAGCTCCCAGGCACTAAACCACCAACCAAAGAGTACATACACATGGAGAGACCCATAGCTCCAGCCACATATGTAACAGAGGATGGCCTTGTTGGACATCAAAGGGAGGAGAGGCCCTTGGTCCTGAGAAGGCTCCATGCCTCAGTGTAGGGGAATGCAAGTCAGGAAATTGGGGGGAGGGTGAGCAGGAGGAGGGGGATGGGATGAAGGTTTTTGGAGGGGTAATGCAGAAAGGGGATACCATTTGAAATGTAAATAAAGCAAATATCTAATTAAAAATTTAAAAAAGAATTAAATTAGATAGTATGTGTAACTTTATCTCTGTGCTTGGCACCTACTGAAAATTAAAATTCTGATTGCTATCATAAGTAGTAACACTAACAATAAAATATATATTGAACACTTAAAAAATGATTTAGAACTCTCAGCTCCTCCAGTACAATGTCTGCCTGCATGCTGTCATGTTTTCCACCATAATAATGAACTAAGCCTCTGAAACTGTAAGTCAGCCCCAATTGAATGTTTTCTTTTATAAGAGTTGCTGTGGTCATGGTGTCTCTTCACAGTAAAGAAACTCCAACTAAGACACTTAAGATCCTGATTGTTTCCATCAAGATACCAAGGTGCCAGACATGGAGTTATAAGGTTTAGTGTTTTATCTGATGGATTTCATTCTTGTTTTTGTCAAATATTTCTTTGTTATTCCCTCTTCCATCTGGAATTAGAATATTATCCTGTGTCATTGAGTGTTGGGAGTATGTAACTTGTTTTGGAATATTATAGGGGCCCACAATTAACAAACTGCATGTGTCTCAGAAAAGAATGAACTTTTAGAATTTTACATAGTGCTGAAACTATTTTAAAAATGATAGAGACTTTTGAAGTTGGACTTAAAATAATTTACATTATGAGATGACCATAAGCCAAGGAAGAGAAGAGTTGGAAGCTTACTGTGATAGCTAATTTTGTTGTCAACTTGGCTACATCTTTAATCAACTAAAAGCTGGATGGGCCTGTGAGACATTTTCTTGATTGAATCATTTGAGGTGGGAAGATCCATCACAAGGCCACACCTTCGGGTGGCAGCTCACATAAAAAGTTTTGGCAGATGGAAGCTTTGGATTTTTTTTACTTCTTTGCCCAAAACTCTTGCTGACACATTCATCTATCCTTCTACTGATTCATTCCTCTCTCGGTATTAAAACTTATATCTGTGAGATTCCAAGGTAGAATGAAGACCAAAAGCTTCCTAGAAATTCCCTGAGACTCTAGCACCAGACTAGGACTTCTTAGACATGAGTCTAAGTCTGGAGTACTGAGCAGCTATTTTATTCTTCGTTTTCTGTCAGGAAACAGCCATTATTGACTACCCAAACAACAGTTTATAAACAAGTCTAATAAATCCCATACCTGTATGTATTTATATGTATTAATACATATGTATATACATTCACTCTATCAGTTCTATTCCTAACAGTTTTGAATTAAGAGTGATGTTTGAGTATCAAGGTGACAAGGAATGGTGTGGTGGTTAAACTCAATTGACAAGTTGATGAGCTGTACAATTACCATAGAAACAATCCTCTAGGTGTGTCTATAGAGGAATTTCCTGATACGGTTAATTGAGGTGGGTTGAACCATTATATGGGGATACTGAATTTAGAAGAGGAGAATATTAGATGAGCACCAGCACTTATCGCTCTTTCCTTCATTTCTAGGGAAACAATTTAACTAGCTGCTTCATATGCTTGCTGCTATATCTTCCCCAATATCATAGATTATAACCTCAAATTGTGAGTCCAAATATTTTTCCCTTTATCTTGCTTTTGTCTGATACTTCATCACAGCATCAAGAACGTGTAGATACCTTTTTAAGAATCTTATTTTTAATATTGAAGGAACACACAGAGCTGGGTTTTGCATTTTATTTTTAATTAAAAATAGGAAAATGTGTTCTTTGGTACATAGTTCTTTACTGACAAATGAATAATGTTCTACTGTAATCAAGATACATAACAATTACACCACGTTCCCAAGTAACCACTGCTATCATTTTTATAGTCAAACATTCCTCCCCAACCCTCAAGCTATGTAATTGACTGATTTGGCCTCTATCCATAGATAATTTTTCCTTTTTCAGAATGCCACACAATTAGGGTAATAGTCTAAAGCCTCTAGAGTCCGGTTCTTTATACTTAACATAATTCATTTGAGATCAATGTAAATTACATGTGTAAATAGTTCTTTTTTTTAAGTGATGAGTGAATGGTATCTTAATATATGTGTATACCTACATATTGCTTATCCATCCATTGTGTGAGGGATATTGACATTGTTTATAGTTTTGAGAAGTTACAAATACATCTACACTAAGTATTTGTGCTTACATTTTGTTTGAACCTGTTTTATTTAACTTTAGCAATTATCAGAAGGGGCATTATGAGGTCATATGGTAAGCATACATCCTTTTTTATGTGATATATTCTTTATTTACATTTCAATTGATTTCCCCTTTCCTGGATCCCCCCTTTCTTGGATTCCCCCCTCCCAGAAAGTCCCATAAGCCCTCTTCCCGCCCCCTCCCCTGTTCCCCCATTCACCCCTTCCCATTTCCTTGTTCTGGTATTCCCCTACACTGATGCATTGGGCCTTTCCAGAACCTTCCTTCTTCTTGAACATCATTTGATATGTTGATTGTGTCTTGGGTATTCTAAGCTTCTAGGCTAATATCCACTTATCAGTGAGTGCATACCATGAGTATTCTTTTGAGACTGGGTTACCTCACTTAGKATGATGYTCTCCAGCTCCATCCATTYSTCTAAGAATTTCATGAATTCATTGTTTCTAATGGCTGAATAGTACTCTATTGTGTATATATACCACATTTTCTGTATCCATTCCTCCACTGAGGGACACCTGGGTTCTTTCCAGTTTCTGGCTATTATAAATAAGGCTGCTATGAACATAGGGGAGCATGCATCCTTATTACATGCTGGGGAATCCTCTGGGTATGTGCCAAGGAGTAGTGTAGCAGGGTCCTCCGCAAGTGTCATGCTGTTTTCTGGGAACTGCCAGACTGATTTCCAAAGTGGTAGTACCAGGTAAACATACATCCTTAACTTTAAAAGAAGTTGCCAAACCTTTTTCCAAGCTACTGTACCAGTTTCTGAAACTGACTAATAATGTTTGAGTTATACTTGCTGTGTGTTTGCCAGCACGTGGTATTGTTGCTTTATCTTAAAATTTAGAACAATAGTATAATATAGCTTTAATTTCCATTTCCTCAGTCTTATTAACCATGTTTGTGCTGTACCAACCACCTGTAGTTTAAAAATAATCTTGACTGTTAGAGTGATTTTCAATTTTGCAAAATTGAATATATATTAGAGTTCAAACACCAGATTCAATTACGTCATTGCTCTTACTTTATATTAGTAAGGTAAATTTATTATAATTAATAATACAACATTAGCATATTATGAAAAAATATTCATATTTTCTTGGTTTGTTATTTATGGTGATAGATATGGATCTATTTTTACTCTTCTACATATTGACATCCAGCTACTTCAGCAGCACTTGTTAAAGATGTTTTATTTCATTGTATATTTCTGGCCTTATAAAAATCCATGGGTGTGTGAATTTATGCCTGGGTCTTCAGTTAGATGCCATTGATCAACCTGGTATTTTTTTATGCCAATACAATGCAGCTTTTATTTCTATAGCTCTTTAGTATAGCTTGAAATTAGGAATGGTGATGTCTCCAGAAGTTCTTTTATTGTACAGGATAATTTACCTATCCTGGCTTGTTTTTTCATAGGAAGTTGAGTATTGTTCTTTCAAGACCTGTAAAGATTTGTGCTGGAAATTTCATGGGGGCTGCATTGGACCTGTAGATTATTTTTGGTAAGATGGCCACTATTACTATGTCAGTCTTACAGATCCATGAGCATGGGAGATTTTCCCATCTTCTGATAGCTTCTTCAACTTCTTTCTTCAAAGACTTGAAGTTATTGTCATATAAATTTTCAGTTGCTTGGTTAGAACTATACCAAAATATTTTATATTATTTGTGGCTATTGTGAAGGGTGTTGTGTCTCTAATTTCTCTCTCAGCCCATTTGTATTTGTATATAGGAGAGTTATTGATTTTTTACTTAATCTTGTATTCAGCCACTTTCTGAAGGTGTTTATCAATGGTAGGAGTTCCCTGGTAGAATTTCTGAGCTCACTTTGTCTACTATCATATCATCCGAAAACAGCCATACTTTGACTTCTTTCTTTACAGTTTGCATACCTTGATCTCCTATAGTTAATTATTGCTCTATCTAGAACTTTAAGTATTCTATTGAATAGCTACAGAGAGTAGATGGCCTTGTCTTGTTCCTGATTATAATGGGATTGCTTTGAATTCCTCTACATTTAATTTGATGTTGGCTACAGGCTTGCTGTAACTTGCCTTTATTATGTTTAGTTATGTCCCTTTTATCCCTGATCTCCAAGACTTTAATAATGAAGGAGTGCTGGATTTTGTTAAAGCCTTTTGAGTATCTAGATATGAAAGAATTGTGGTTTCTTTTTGTTCAGTTTGTTTATATGATAGATCACATTAGCACATTTTCATGTGTTGAGCCATATCTGTGGGATGAAGCCTACATAATCATGGTAAATGATCTTTTTGATCTGTTCTTGGATTTGGTTTGTGAGTATTTTATTGAGAATTTTGCATCAATTTTCACGTAGGAAATTAGTCTATAATGCTTTTTGTTGAATCTTTGTGTGATTTATGTATCAGGGTAATTATAACCATAATTTGTCAAATGTTTGACAATGTTCCTTCTATTTCTGTTTTATGGAATAGTTTGAGGAGTATTGGTATTAGCTCTTCTTTGAATGTCTGGTAGAATTCTATACTGATGCCATCTGGCCCTGGGTATTCTTGTTTTGTAGACTTTTAGTGACTGTCTCTATTTTCTTAGGGGTTATAGGTGTATTTAAATTGTTTATGTGATCTTGATTTAACTTTGGTATATGGTATCGATCCAGAAAAATTATCTTTTGGACTTTCTAATTTTATAGAGTAGAGGTTTTTGAAGTATGATGTAATGATTGTATTTCCTCTGTGTCTGTTATGTCCCCCTTTCATTTCTGATTTTTGTTAATTTGGATACTCTCTCTGTCTTTAGTCAGTTTGGATGGAGGTTTGCCAATCTTATTTATTTTCTCAAAGAACCAACTCTTGGTTTCATTGATTCTCTGTATTGTTCTCTTTGTTTCTAATTGATTAATTTTAGCCCTGAGTTTGACTATTCCCTGCCATCTACTCCTCTTGGGTGTGTTTCCTTTTTTTGTTCTAGAACTTTCAGGTGTGCTATTAAGCTGCTAGTATAAGAGCTCTTCAATTTCTATGTGTAGGCACTTAGTGTTATGAACTTTCCTCTTAGCACCACTTTCAGGGTGTCCCATCACTTTGGGTATGTTGTGCCTTCATTTTCATTGACTTCTAGGAAGTCTTTAATTTCTTTCTTTCTTTCTTTCTTTCTTTCTTTCTTTCTTTCTTTCTTTCTTTCTTTCTTTCTTTCTTTCTTTCTGCCTTGATCCAGTGGTCATTCAGTAGAGAATTTTTCAGTTTCTATGAGTATGTAAGCTTTCTGTTGTTTTTGTTGAAATCCAGCTTTGATACTTTCTTTGACTAATGTATCTGTTTCTTCTGTCACATCCACAATGGCTGAGATTCTCTCTTTGGTCTCTTATATTTTCTTGGTGATGCTCATGTCTGTAGTTCCTGTTTGCTTACCTAGATTTTTCTATTTTCAGATTTCCCTCTGTTTGTGCTTTCTTTATTGCTTCTATTTCCATTTTTAGCAGATCTTAAACAGTTTTATTTGTCTCCTCCACATATTCTTTTTTTCTTGGCTTTCTTTAAGGGATTGGGATTATTCATTTCCTCCAGATTTTTGTTTGTCTTTTCCTCAATCTCTTTAAAGGATTTATTCATTTCTTCTTTAAGGACCTCTATCATCTTTATTAAGTTTGTTTTAAGGTTATTTTTATGTGCTCCCATGTTGGAATGTTCAGGACTTACTGTAGTAGGTTGGCTGAGCTCTAGTAGAGGCATATTGCCTTGGCTATTGTTGATTGCATTCTTAAGCTGGAATTTAGGCATCTGGATTTGGGGGTGATTATAGGTCTAGATGCTGATTTCTGAGTTTGTCTTTGTTGGATGGATGTTTTTATCCTTGATTTCTGTTTCCTTTCTGATGATCAAGTAGAGGGTCTCTGTCCAATGGACTTCTGATGGCCAGGATGGCTTCTAGTAGAGCAGGGGATTTCTGCCCAAGTTTGGGGTTAATGTCCTAGCAGCCTGTGTGGCCAGAGGGGTCTTCTGGGATTTTATATACTGTGGAATCTGGTCCAGCCAGGGACCCTCTGTTCTCTGTGATGGAGTAGCTTCTGGTGGAGCAGGAGTCTTGAGCAGGAGTGGGCTAGGATGGTGTGACAAGAAGAAAAGGGGCCATTGGGGGTAGGCTGTGCAGATACTGGGGGAGTGTTGGTAGTCCTTGGGCAGGGGTTTACCTGAGGAACTGGGTGCACCTGTGGCCTTTCTGGTGGAGCAAGGATCTTCCTCCAGAGGTATGTGCCAGATTTTATATTTCTTTGTTAATGTTCATTCTTCCTTCCTGGAAGTCCTAGAGCCTCTCTTTTGTCATTTCTTTTACATTTCAGGGACTTTAGCAATAGCAAAGATAGTCTAACAACAGATTTTTCTTTTGTCCTAATTTCTACCTAATTTCTATAGGATGATCTCTAGATCTAGATATTGGCTTATAATTTTCTCTTTTGATTTTGTTTTAGTTGTTATATGCAAGACTCAAATACAGGGCAATAGTGTAGCACAACACTAGAGGGTTAGTTCTCACCACATTCTATGTTCTATTGGAAGACTGCCATCCATCCTTACTGGAGACTGTTTTTTTTTTTTTCTCAGCCCACTAGAGAAAGTGAGAAGAATGGGAGTGGCTTGGACAGGACAGGGGAGACTTGAACAGGCATTAACAGAATGGGAAAGGAAGCTGAGACATACAAAGACGGAGGCTCAGCATCGCTGAGAAAAGAAGCTGTATTTTTTGGGTGGCTCTGATCTGTGTATGCAAGTGGGTTTTATAAAGGAGATAAGTACTAGAGGAGCTAAGTTCAAGGAAGTAAAAAGTAGATTTTTGTTTCTACTTTAAGTACCTACCAATGTCACCTACCATTTCAAGGAAGAGGTCTTCAGAAATATCCTATGCTATAGTTATCATCCGTGTGTTTGTGTATTTGTCAGAGAGTATCAGGGACACAAGAAATCCATGCTTGTAAATGAGAAATTGTTAAATTAGGTGAGCATGATGGCATATACCTGTAATATCAACACTTACAAGACTGAGGCAGGAGGATTGCTGGAAGTTTAGGGCCAGGATTGGCTACAGAATGAGGTCCTATTGCAACAGAACAAAACAAAATGTAACAAACCAATCCTGAGAACAATCCCAATCATCAGGCATTTACTTTTTCCAAATCTTCAAAGATGGCTATTATAGGCTAGAGACAATGACATCTGTCTACTTTGTCCAAAGACTTTTGGTATAAGTCTTGATCATAGCAGTAGCTTATAGAATAGAAGCAAATGGGAATGCCTAGCATCCTCTGTGGTACCCAAGCCTGTCCTTTCCTTGTACCTCAAACATTTTTCTTGCTCCTCAAATGTGTTGAGGCTGACACAAGTAAAGAGAGATAAGGTATCTGTAGTCTTAGGGTGTAGGAGGCAGAGGTAGGATTATCTGTGCTCCTCCTACCAGAGACCAGTCTGAGCTACATAGTTACCTATAGGACAGCGCTATACAGTAAAAGTAATATATTGAAAACACACACACACACACACACACACACACACACACACACACGAGACAGAGAAAGAAACAGAGACAGAGACACACAGAGTCACACACAGAAACGGAGAGAGATGAGAGAGTAGAATTTAATATCAAAGATTTAACAAAAAGCACACAAAGACAAATTTCTCAATCTTCCAGATGAAAAAAATCAATCTCTACAAAGATTCTTGGAGAAAGAATGAACTAATGAGAGGCTTCTTATGCACTATTGTGAGGACAATAGGACAATTGAGCAAAATTTATGAAGACCTAGACCTGTTTTACCTCATGACTTTGAGCCTACAATTTCACGGTCATCTTTTATTTTCACTTTAAATGTATCAGAATAATAAAAATATGCTGGGACATGCAATGCACGAGAAGTCTTGCCATACAAGTTCCTCACTGAAGATAATTTTGAAGAGGTCATTGAATGAGAAATCATACAAGAGATGGTACACGAGGCATGGAAAATAAGGGTAAACATAATGCATATACACACACATATATACATATATGTGCACACACATATCAATATGTCATAGAATATCTTCCTGAAAACTGAAAAATTAATGAGGCACTGAGAATTTAAGAAGGAACTGTATATATTCGTATTAATCTGCAGCCAATTATCTTAAACATAAACAAAATGCAAAATAATAAGGGCAATGTGGTAAATCCCAAAGGACATAAGAGAAATTTCATGTACTTGTATTAATAAGTTGAAAAATAAATATTAATAAGTTTAATAAAGAATCTAGTTAGTTAAATATGGGTAGTCAGAACAACCACAATTAAAAACAACACTAGAAAGAATAACCTAAAAGTCTGGATAAGGAAATTCCATCTATGCTACAGAAAGAGATAAATGAATCAAAAATGATTTCCATTTTTCCCTCTAAGTGTTGAAAATATCTACTGTGTAGTCAGGGATGTCATTGGCTAAAGTGAAGAATTGAGGTATACATTGGAGCTGTGACATTAAACTGGTGGCAGGTCTCCATGAATCCATTGCCAGAAATGAGAGAAAAAATATCCTCCATTAGGCAAAGGGGAGGGGAGATGGGGGGAGGTTGTGGAGGGGTAACAGGAAGGGGGATATCATTTGAAATATAAATGAATAAAATGATTAATAAAAATCCTCTATTAAGGTATCTATCTCTGGGGTTTCCTATCTATGTTCTCAAACCCAATCATTTATGGGAAATAAGAAAATAAGCGGATTTCATCAGAAAGGGATGTATGGAAAGTAGAATCTTCAGGGTGAATATGAGATCTCAATTAAGGAAAGAGATGGAGGGAAGAGTCAAGTAAGTGGGGCAACAAGAATTTCTACTAGTCTTATAAGCTTAAATGTGTGCAAGAGTTTCAATGACGGTTGTAGAAGGACTGAAATAAAGACCAACCAGCGATGGAAGAGAACTGGGGAATCCTTGATATTATGACAGTAGGAAGAGGTTGAGTATTGGAGTAGGAGGTAGTTGTCTTTGGTTGCTGGATGGAGAGTACAAGCAGGAAAAGCACAGATGGTATTGACTGCTCACAGATTTGCAAACATTGCTTCACATTGTTTTGTATCCAAAATGAACTGATGCTAAGATGTCTCCCTAGACATATTGCAATGTTCAAGCAGAGATAAAGCAAAGTCCCTACAGTAGCTACCCTCATTACATTTCTTTTCTTTCTCTCTTACATCCTTCCTTCATATCCCAACATATCTCTAATTGTTACCTCTGGACAGTTAGGTGGCTAGACCAGTAGGCACCCACTGTAAACGTTGGTCAATCTCAGGGACATAAGACAAAGGTCGCCACCTAGTGGTCAGACACCAAAACAACCAACCAAGAGGAGGCTTCCATAAAAATGTTAATAATAGTAAAATAATAATAATTAAAAATAATAGTGTGTTTTGAATTTATACTTGCATGTAACTCACAATTGCATTGATGGATTGTTAAAACAGAGTGCTAAACTCTTCTCACATTGTTTGATTCTGGATTGGAACATAAATGTAGCTCTTCTAACTTGATGCTGACGTTGCTTCAAGGATCATACTTCCCAGGGTTTTAAACTGTTGATCACTTAAGACATTCTAGTTTGAAGATTTGCAGGCCTTTGCTTGGCTCTGTACAACTGGTAGAACTAGGGTTTTACATTTGCTGCAGCGTTACTTTGAAATGCATGTGGTATTGCTTGGGCAACTGTCTTATTTTGTTTCTATGCTTCCCCAGACAGAGTAAACACCTAACAGAAGAGGGAGTGGCATCTATTTTCCTTTAATGGGTTGGATTACTATGCTATATTCCGTCTATTCTATTGTTGTTTCAAGCTTTTTCAAAATAATTAACAATTTTAAAGATAGATCCTTCATAAATTTTTTTCTTAAAATTTGCTGATACTAGTTTGGCTTTTAAAAAAGGATTTATTTATATTATGTCTACATTCTGTGTATGTTTGTGTGTGGGTATTAGCATGTGAGTGCAGGTGCCTGGAAAGACCAGAGCCCATCAGACCCCCTGGGGTTAGAGTTAAAACATTCAAACACTGAGAGCCACTGAACCTGGGTACGGAGTTCTTCTGCAAGAGCAATTCAGTGCTAGTAACTGCTGAGCCATCTACCCAAGCTCCCTATGCAGGTTTTGGTGGATTTTTCCACCCAAACCACCCAAGAGTCCTGTTCCAAATGGGATATGGAAGCCATGAGCCCTGACTTACAAAAAGCAGCACTATGAACAAAATTCGCCATAGGCTCGTGATCCCCCTGGACATTAATTACAGTTGAAGAAAAGACTCCAATTAAGGTTGGTACGAAAGGAACAAAATCAGACTGTGATCTTAAAATCATTATAAGTAGGTTCAAAAACATACTTATTAGCTAAAATGGAATAATTGGAAATAAGTTTTGTTTATGTCTGTAGTGTAAAAAATCCATGCTTAGAGGTTTGTTTGTTTGTTTGTTTGTTTTTGACCAACTCTTAGAAAACATTTTATACATTCTGCTGATTATGGAAGTATTTTGACTGGAAAAGTTGTTAAGATATTTGAAAAAATATAGTTAGTTGGCAGGTGTAACAATGGATAAGGCAAAACTTCTTAGCCCAATTCATTCAACTTTCAAAGTGTTGGTTGTGTGAAATCCAGCCAGTGTTGTCAGGGAGAATTGGGCACAGTCTATTGATCAATACCAGCCAATGGGGCTCTGCATGCATCTCATAGATCTGCTGAGCATACTTCTCTGATGTCATGATTCTGCCAAAATTCAGAAAGCTGTAGTGGATCACATCAGTAGTGGACCAACAGACAGTAACCATGGCCTGTGTGTGTGTGTGTGTGTGTGTGTGTGTGTGTGTGTGTGTGTG
>BDUI01000137.1:276865-290959 GCA_002335545.1 Apodemus speciosus
CTGTAGACCAGGCTGGCCTTGAACTCAGAAATCCGCCTGCCTCTGCCTCCCAAGTGCTGGGATTAAAGGCATGCGCCATCACTGCCTGGCCACTTTTTAAATTTTTTAATTAATTATTTTATTTTTATATCCAAATGTTGCCCCCAGTTCCAACTCCTAGAGTTCTTCACCCCATTCCTCCTTCCCTTAGCCTCTGAGAGGGTGCTCCCCTTGATGCTCCCCTGGACATCCACCTTCCCTGGGGCATCAAGTCTCTACAGGTATAGGCACATCCTTTCCTACTGAGGCCAGTCAAGGTAATTCTCTGCTACATATGTGCTGCGAGTCTTGGACAAGCTTGTGTATGTTCTTTGGTTTGTGACTTAGTCATTGGGAGCTCCCAGGAGTCGAGATTAGTTGACATTATTGGTCTTCTATGAGGTTGCCATCCCATTCAGCTCCTTCAGTCCTTCTGCTGACTCTTCCATAATGGTCTTTGACCTTAGTTTAATGGTTGGCTGTGAATATTTGCATCTGTCTCAGCCAGTTTCTGGTAGAGACTCTTAGAGAACACCCAGACTAGGCTTCTGTTTGCAAGCACAACTTAACATCTATAATAGTRTCAGGGTTTGGTGCTCTCCAATGGGATGGATCCAAGTTGGTTGGGTTATTGGATGGCCTTTCCATCATCTCTGTTCCATTTTTGTCCCTGCATTGTTTTTAGACAGGAAAACTTCTGGGTCAGAAATTTTGAAGATGGATTGGTGACCCTATCCTTCCATTGGGGACCATGCCTATCTATTGGAGGTGGCCTCTTCAGGTTCCATCTCCCCACTGTTGGGCATTTCAGCTAAGGTCATTCCCATTGAGTCCTGAGAGCCTCATACATCTCAGGTCTCTGAGATTTTCTAGAGGTTCCCCCCTCACATCTCCCATCCAATTCCCACTCTCTCTCTCTGCCTCTTATGATTGTTTTGTTCCCCCTTCTAAGTGGGATTGAAGCATCCTCACTTGGGCCTTCCATCTTGTTAAACTTCTTATAGTCTGTGGGTTGTATCATGGGTATTCTGTACTTCTTGGATAATATTCACTTATCAGTGAGTATATACCCATGTTCCTTTGGGGTCTGGGTTACCTCATTCAGGATGGTATTTTCTAGTTCCATCCACTGCAAAATTCATGATGCCTTCATTTTTAATAGCTGAATAATAAGTTTTCCACTGTATAAATGAACCACATTATCTGTATCCATTCTTTGGTTGATGGACATCTGGGTTCTTTCCAGCTTTTGGCTATTATAAATATGGCTGCTATGAAAATAGTGGAGCATGTGTCCTTGTTATATGTTGGAACATCTATTGGGTATATGCCCAGGAGTCATGTAGCTGGGTCCTCAGGTAATACTATGTCCAATTATCTGAGGAACTGCCAAACTGATTTCCACAGTGGTTTTACCAGCCCTCAATCCCACCAGCAGTGGAGGAATGCTCCTCTTTCTCCACATCTTAACCCACATTTGTTGTTACCTGAGGTTTTTATCTTTGCCACTCTGATTGGTATAAGGTGGAATCTCGGGGTCATTTTAATTTGCATTTACCTGATGATGTTCAACATTTCTTTAAGTGTTTTTTGGCCATGAAAGTGTCTTCTGTTGAGAATTCTCTGTTAAGCTCTGTATGAATATTGTGGAAGAGTTGAGGATCGAGGGACCCARAGAGGATAAGGACTCTAGAGGAAGACCAACAGAGTCAACTAACCTGGCTCTCAGAGTCTGAACCATCAACCAAAGAGCATACTCGGGCTGGACCCAGGCCTTCTCACACATATGTAGCAAATGAGCAGCTTGGTCTTTATGCAGGTCCCTAGCAACTGGAGCAAGGGCTGACCCTGAATATGTTACCTGCTTGTGCATCCTGTTCCCCTAACTGGGCCACCTTTTCAGGCCTCAGTGGGAGAGGATGTGCCTAGTCCTTCAGGGACTTGATATGCCAGGGTGGGGAGATACCCAGGGGTCCCTCCCCCTAATCAGGAAGGAAGGGAAGAGGGAGGGGAAGATCTGTGTGAGGGGGGACTGGGAGGAAGAGGGGGCTGATATTGGAATATAAAGTGAATAAATATATTAATTAATAAAAAGAATTATAAAAGAAATTGTTTAGATTAGCTTTTGGCTTAACATTACCATGGTATAAAATAAATATAAAATATATAGCAAATAATAAGCCACTAGCAAAAACCCTGAAGCAAAACATGTGCATTAAGATGATAAAGAACTGAGGGTGACTCTAGTGAAGACTCCTAGTAATAGGCGATATGGAATCTGACCTGGCCATCTTCTCTAACTAGGCAAGGCTTCCAGTGGTAGGACCAAAACATCGACCCAGCCACAAAACCTTTGACCTACAATTTGTCCTCCCTGCAAGATGTGTTGGGGCTACCATGACACAGAACTTGTGGGAATAGCCAACCAATGATTGGTCTAACTTGAGGCCTACACCATGAGAGAGGGTCCGCCCCTACAATGCCGAGAGAGCCAGGAACCAGAAGCTAGAGAGCCCAGAGACCTAACATAGGGACTAAATGTCAGTGAAATGATTCCCAATGATATTTTCCTATACTCATAGATTGGTGCCTAGCCCAATTGTCATACAGCAACTGATGAGAACAGATACAGAGATCTAGCACAGGCAAGCATTAGGTGGAGCTCAGAACCCCGGAGAACCAGGTGGAGATAGAGGGGTGGAGAACAGGATGAGTACAAGGCCTGGCCCACAGAATCAACTAAGCATGGCTCATAGGGCAATCACTGGGACTCTCAGAGACTGAAGCGACATTCAGGGAATCTGTATGAGTCTGAGCTAGGTCCTTTGTATATATGCTTGGTATTTTTGTGGCACTCCTAATAGTGGGAGCAGAGGTTGTCTCTGAGTCTTTTACCTGCTTTTAGGACCCCCTTTCTTTTACTGGGTTGTATCATTCAGCCCTTACTATGAGGATATGTACCTAGTCTTATTCTAACTTGTTATGCCGTGTTTGGTTGATATTCCTGGGAGATGATGTATAGCTGCTAGGCAGGGATGGTGCACAACTTTAATCCCAACACTTGGGAGGCTGAGGCAGATAGATCTGGATCTCTGTGAGTTTGAGGCTGTCCTGGGCTAAAAAGTGAGTTCCAGGACAGCCAGGATTGTTACACAGAAAGAAACCTTGTCTCAAAAACAAACAAACAAACAAAAAAGACTATGTATAACAGAACCATGTCCATCTATGAATCAATATCAAATCAAATCAAATCAAATCAATTAGTTCTGTACCAACCTACTATTAACAAAGCAGTCATACATATAAATGTAAATTTGTGGCTATAAAACTACTACGGATGAGCTTGGCATGGTGGCATACACCTTTAATCCCAGTGCTTCAGAAGCAGAGGAAGCTAAGTCTCTGAGTTGTAGATCAGCCAAGACTACATAGTCAGACTGTCTCGAAAACACAATAACAACTCAACCTCACAGGCTATGAATGGGACATGGTGAGCCATGAGATAGTTTTCAGATTATTGTTCTCAGATTGTAGAGTTTAGAAATTGGCTATGGACATTCTACTAATAGATTGGTTAGTGATTTGTGCTGTGATTTCAAATGTGTATCTACTTTTGAGGTGGCCTTATGATTTTTCATATCCTGGTATCCACATGTCTGTTTAATCCCTTTCCTCTAGAGTATGCGTGGGACCTCTTTGTGACTTTTTCTAACCAACAAAATGTGGCAAAGGTGATGGATTTCAGATTCTCGATTATACTATAGGAAATCACTTCTTGTTAGCTGACCTTACAAAATCTGTCCATCTATCTCTGCCTTTCCCTTTCCACACCATTGCTGACATGCAAGAGGCAACTTGCCATCATAATTCTTAAAGCAAAAGTTCTGTAGGTTGGTAGAGGAGTAATTGTGGCTTTTGCACTGTTGAAATTCATCTTAGCCTACCACAAGACCCAGCTTAGAGTAGAATCATAAACCTTCTAGATGATCATCCAGTCCTGAACAAGACTGGGGGGGGGGACCCTTCTGATAGTTATGGCAGGCAAATGAAGCACAAAAAGGTGACAATGAAAACTTGGTTCAAAAAAAAAAAGAAAACTTGGTTCAGATTGATTTTGTCAGACTGGATTAAGACTATGGGGAGTCTAATGCCAAGTGGTTTATTACTAGCATATTTAAGCCCAGTATAATTTTGGGAAAAGTTCCCTTCTGTAGTACAATCCCCAGTGAACAGAGAGCATAATTACATTGAAACTCAAGTCAGGGTACATGCCATTTCTCCAGAAGATTGCTCTGGAGACAGGCTACTTGTGTTAGTTTAAGAGCCTATGGAAGGTCTGGTTTAGTCTCAGTTATACTGATAGCTTAGAGGTCATTTGGGTTATTAGGCACATCTGGTTCTGGCTGGGGGCGCCTCCAGCTATATAGTTAATGTAAGGGTCATTTAGACTATGAGCTATCTCCAGTCATTGTTGAGGGAACTTAGATAGCTTCTGGCTGTAAGTGTCATTTAGATTACTAGCCATCTCCAGTCCTGGTAGTTAGGACCTTGATAACTGGCCCAGATAACACAGATCACCCGGCTGTTAATTACCTCCAATTTCCAGCTTTCTGGATGGAAGAAGAACAGGTTTTACATCTTTCCCATTGTAAAAAAAAATCCTGTTTGCTTAGAATTTCTGGTTTCTCTGGAGGTCTGTGGGCACAAGGACCTTCTTGCTGTGTTCCCAAAACAGGACTATGACAGCATTATTAAGATCCAGCCAAGCTGTGCCTTTGTAGATACTGACATTTAAAATGTCTTGGATTTTTAAAAATAATTTAATTTTTAATAGACTCAAAAGGARAACAATCTATAGGTATATACTAAAGCACACCACTGTCTAAACTTTCCTCAAAGTTTAAAAACAACATAAACAAAAGAAAAAAAGTTTTAATTAAGATGATGCAGACTGTCTTTTAAAAATATTGAAATGTCTGTTGGGAGAGTTTCTGTCTACCAGGAACCCCGTAGCCACCACACTTGCCTGGAGTGTAGCTAGGCTAATCTTGCTTTCCTTCCCCTCCTCTATTCTGGTCTCCCCAGATTACTCTTAGACCTACAATTGTTCACCAACCTAAGTCTACCTCCACCCCCTTGGGACTTGGCCTCATCATAATTTCAGATTGCCTAGATGCCAACACAGAAACACACCATGAATAACCAAGACAATATGCCTTTCCCAGAAGCCTATTGTAATGGGCCCTGGGAAAAGCGTGTTAGCTGAAGGATGAGACAGAAATACCCCTTAATTATTGACTGTCACCCCTTTCTAGCCTATTCATTCTTTTGTGACTCCCCAGCTACCAGAAGAACCACCACCACCACATTTGGTTGGAACCCAGAAAAGTTCTTTACCAGAGACCCCACAGCTGCCACACTTGGTTAGGACTCAGAACTGCTCTTTGCCAGGCACTTCACACTTGCTACACTTGTCTAGGATTCAGCCATCTCCTCTAGCCCATCTCCATTTCTTTGTGACTCCCCATCTACCTGCAGAACCCTGCTCTATCAGAGACCCCCACAGCTCCTGTGCTTCACTAGGACCCATGCTGAGATAACAGCAAACAAAGAAAGAAAGAAACAAAGAAAGAAACAGAAAGAAACAAAGAAAGAAACAAAGAAAGAAAGATCCACTTAACAAAGGCATGGCCAAATAGCTACATCAAGAAACACCTCAAACATCTTAATTCCAGAGGATTAGATGACAGCATAAAAACACACCACGAATAAGTAAGACATTTTATGTTTCTCCCTGAAGCCTATTGTAACAGGTCCAGGGAAAGGTAATTTAGCTGAAGCACAAGACAAGGATTTCAAAGTTGCAATTATGAGTATGTTCAAGAACCTTAGAGGATATGAATAAATGCCTTAATGAAGATCATAAAAATATAAACAATCAGATCAAATAACAAAAACAGTTCAAGATATGAAAGTAGAATGTAAAACAGAAATAAAACCACTTAAGGAAAGCCAAACTGAAATAAAACTCAGGATGAGGAACCCAGGAAGCCAGCCAAAATGTTCAGACTAAATGAAGAGGAAGAGGGAGTCTCGGGCATTGAAGGCAAGGTAGAAGAAATAGCTCAGTTCAAGGGGGAAAAAAAGGGAAAAAAAATCTAGGCACAAAACATCTAGGACATTTGGGACACTCTGAAAAGACCACACTTAAAAATAGGTATGTGAGGAAGGAAATCAAAGGCACAGAAGATTTTTTTTAACAAAATCATAGAAGAAAATTTCCTCAATTTAAAGAAAAAGATACTTATCAAGGTACATGAGGCATACAGAACACTAAATCGTTGAGACCAAAAAAGAAACTCCTGGGATACAAAGTCATCAAAACATTAGCTTACAGAATCCACCGGACTATTATGTTTATGCCTGCTCCCTAGACTTTTATCTTGAGCATTTCTCAGTCAATAAAACCTATCCTTAAGAGGGGTACTTAATACCTTATACCTTGGTAACCTCAACATTATCTAAATGACAGAGGCCACACCAGACCCTAGGCCCTTAAGCTATAGAACCCATCTTTATGGAAGAGGTCACATGCTCTTTGCCTTAAGTTTTATTGTATCCATGGGATTGAGATATTTATTGGAAAACATTTTTTTCCAAATTTATACTATAATTAAATGCATAATAAACTGCCTGAGGTCAAACTCTAGAAGTTTGAACCAATACCAACTACTGAGTAATGTTGAGTTGGACTTCCTTCTGGACTCCCATGTGTCATGACTCTGCCAGCCTTGGCATTTGTAGGAACCCCCACAAGTACCAGATGGGCACAGCATATATTTCTACTAGACCTACAAAGAGGCACTAATGCCAAGCCTCCTCAAATTATTCCACAAAAAATAAACTGAAGGAACATTTGTGACTTCTTTGAATGAAGCTGCTATTACTCTGAGTTCAAAAGTACAACAACAACAACAAAAGACCCAACGAAAAAAGAAAATTATAGCTAGGCATGGTGATGTAAACAGACTAAGAGACAAAACAAAACAAAAATGAAAACCCTCTAAAAACCATGAAACCAAAAACAAACAAACAAACAAACAACAACAAACCATATGATGTATGTACATTTTCTGGCTTGTGTGAAAGGTTATTAGTTGCAGAAAAGGCCTTTGACAAAAAGCTAATGCCCTTTCATGATAAAAGCCCCGGAGAGAATAGGGATACAAGGGATAAACCTAAATGTAACAGAGTCAGTCTACTGTAATCCTATCGCCAACATAAACACGAATGGAGAGAAATTCAAAGCATTTCCACTAAAATCAGAAACAAGACAAGGATATCCACTCTCCCTATGTCTCTTCAATACAGTACTTGAAGTCTTGGCTAGAGCAATAAGACAAATGAAGAAGATCAAGGGGATACAAATAAGAAAGGAAGAAGTCAAAGTATGATGCTTGCAAATGGTATAATTTTATACACTAATAGCCTCGCTGAAGACTCCACTTATCAGCTATTCCAGAGCTGAAACACTTCCACCAAAATAGGAAGAGACAAAATTAATACACTAATATGTAGTCTTCTTATATACAAATGAGAAACAGACTAAAAAATAAATAGGGGGGGCAATACCTTCCACAATAGCCAGAAAATGTACATACAGGTAGCATTATACAGATTGAACAGGCTATAGTTAGGAATGTATGTGTGAATACATATAATATATGCATGTAATAACCATTAGAAAGAAAAGAGGCCATGAATCTGAAGGAAAGGGGGGTATGTTGGAGAATTTGGAGGGAAGAAAGAGAAGGGAGAAATATTGTATAATTTTAATTTTTTTAAAGAAAAAATAAAAAATAATAGTATCTTGGAATGACTCTAGCCAAGCAAATTAAATACTTGTATAATCAAAACTTTAAGACACTGAAGAAAGAAATCAAAGAAGACATCAGAAGATGGAAAGATTTCCTGTGCTTATAGGTTGATAGGATTAATATTGTGAAAATGGCCAATCTCTTGAAAGCAATTTACAGATTTAATGTAATTCCCATCAAAATTCTGAGACTGTTTTTCACAGACAGTATTATCAACATTCTGAAGGACTATTATCTGAATGATTGAAAATATGAGTTGATATCATAGTATACAGTGGATTCAGCTATGGGAGGAAATACCGAAGGCGCCCATCTCAGATAGGGAAAGCAGAGAGCGAGGAGGCACCATAGTTCATAAGCAGAATGAGCTTGAGCCTAGGATGAGTGTCTGGAAGCCTGGGAAGCAGTCAGGAGTCAGCCAGACACGTCTACAGAAGACAAAGCATCTGGAAAGACTTTGAACGCCATTCTCTGAGCAGCAAGACCATTTGAAAGAGGTTGGGTCGGTTGGCTGCTTGAGGTCAACAGATGTCACCATAATGTTGTGTACACCTTATTCTCAGAGAATAAGCCTAAGGCAGAGAGTTACCTCTTTAATGCCCACCACAGCACCACCCCTTTCACTGAACTGAGAGGAACATCAGTTGCTGAGTGTGGCAGAGACAGTGTCAGGTAGATGACTTCTGAATGTCATTCCAGCAAGGTCCAGAAGAGTGAGATTGCTTCCATACCAGGCTACACTTTGTGAAATACGGAATTGTTTATAAAAGATGTTTATTAATTGTTTAATTCTTGTGACAGGCTTATTTGATAAAGAAAATAGCTACCATTAGAATGTGGGAATGTGACTAAATCCTGTCGACAATAGATAGCATTATCTAATTCATTCACAACCTCATTCGGTTTTCTCCGTCTGCCTTTATTTACTCTTACCTACTTTGCTAGAAGATAATGTTTCTATATTTGTCAAAAGTCTTTAAATATATAGTCATTTATAAGTCTTTGGAACAATATTCTTTTAAGCTTATCTAAAATACAGATTTTTCTCAATTAGAAGTTGTCATTTGTTCTGTCTACTAATGAGTTTAGTCTGCTGGTTCACATTTACCAAACTGATAAATGAAAGAAATCAAGGCAGGGACTGTGTAGTCTTTAAGCACTTTGATTTATTCCGTTTAACCCAAGGCATTTTAAAATCAGGAAGAGTCTTCATTTGCGGCCTTTTCCCAAATGATTTCCTCAGCAAAAATACAACCAACTCAGTGCTGGAGGAGGTGAATTCCATTACTATTTCTTTAAGATAGGAAATGACTAGCTGAAGGAGGGTAATGAAAATTCAAAGACATGCAGCTCTTTTACTTAGTTAGGGACAGTAGAGGACAATTCTGAAAGTGAGATGCTCAGGTTTCAGAGAGAGGATAGCATCTTACACTTGTCCAGAAGGAGAGGTGTTTTGACCAGGGCCTTGTATTTAGCCTTCAACCATGATTGATCAACACACAGAAAGGCAAGATTACCATATGATATAAGTCAGGTGTTTCCCCCCCACCCCCAGACAGGGTTTCTCTGTGTAGCCCTGGCTGTCCTGGAACTCACTCTGTAGACCAGGCTGGCCTTGATCTCAAAAATCCACCTGCCTCTGCCTCCCAAGTGCTGGAATTAAGGGCATGCACTAGGTTCTTTTCTAGTAGTAAAACAACTCAACCTTGTTGTCTAAACAATGTTCTGCAGTAATAATTTGTCACCCCTTTGATAGGCATTTAAACATTCTCATGATTTTTCTTTAGTGAAAAAGTGAATATGTCTTCAAAGGTTTATATATTTAAGAACATTTGCATATTTAAGAAAAATATTTGTACATTTGAGAACATATTTTGATATATGTATATATAGTAGAGTCTAATGACAGTCACACTAGTAAAAGCCCCATTTTTTCCAAGTTTCATGGAAAGCACACCCTAAAATTTATGTTCTAAGTAACTTTCCAGTACGCAAAGCAGTACTGCTGCTAATCACAGTCGTCCTGCTGTGTATTTGACCTCTAGACTCACATCCTATCCTCATGGATGTAACTTTGCACCTTTAGCATCCTCATGTCCCTACCCCCCAGTAATCGTCAGACACTGGGTTTCAATATGTTAGAGACTTTTAGAGTCTCTATCTGCATGAGATCATGAAGCACTTTTCATACCATGCTTCACTTATTTGATTTAATATGATGCTCTTTAGGTTCATTCATATTCTCACTAATAGTTGTTATTAAAAAGATAAGGGGGGAAAAAAACCAAAGCCAAATGAGAAGCCTTTCACCAGGGTGCCGAGAAGGTAAGTTAGATAAGCAATGAATTAGAAAAGAGCAAGAGTGTTCTTTCAAAATTAAAAGCATGAACATGAAGTGACCTGGTGATTCTATTTCTGACTGGATAACCCAAGGAAATTAAATCAGTATTTTTGAAGAGATATCTTTATTCTCATGTTCACCGTACCATTTATCTCTGCTGAAAATTAATGTAAAATAGTCTAGTTAATTTAACAGCAAAAAGATTCATGAGCTTAGTGAATTGTTTACAGCTGGGAACATCAAGAATTGGTTTTGTGGTGCTGAAACAAGATAAAAATCGATTGTATATTTTCATATTGTATATTATACATATACATATATATAAAGAGCTATGCAATCATATGGTGATTGCTTTATCAATTTCATTAGGACAGAAGATTCATAAGAATGAGGACTTCTAGCTTTTCTACTTTTAAATAGATGAATAAATCATTCCACACACTTCTCTCCATGTAATTTACAAATATCAAAACATGCTGACAGCATCCTAAACTTCTATTTTTAAAAAAAAAAATAAGAAAATTTAAAAATCACAAGGAAATTTTCAAGATTAAATGAAGACTTTTATTTTAAATGAGTGCCTCGATGGATCAATAGTGTGAACATATACGGTATGGGATAAGGGAGTGCACATCAGAAGATGGGATTGAAGAGTACCTACCAGCTTTCCTACAACTCTCCTCAAATTGGAGCCCAGGGAGACAGCTTGCAATTTAGGCAGTAGTTCCCCTTCTCCTCAGAATGGAGTATTTTCTTCAGTCTGTATTCAGTCATCTTACAAGTGGCCTGTAATTTACCCCTGGATGGTTAATGTTGATAATGGCAGTGTTATGCTTATCAGAAAATCTCCTTTCGGTGTGGGAGACTCCTTAGCCTGGAAATATTTTACCTGCAATTCCAAAGGAATCTTTATCCTGTGTGCAGAGCATGTGAGCGAAGGAATTCATGATCTGCAGAAGTCCCACTGTATAGCCAGGAGCGAACTCTGTGCTTGGCCACATGAGAATCAGGGTTTTTTTTTTGTTGTTGTTGTTGTTTTTGTTTTTGGGTTTTTTTTGGTTTTTTTTTTGTTTGCTTTTTGTTTTTTTAATTGGAATGAGACTGAGGGAAACAAAGAATATTTTCTATAAAAATATCCAGAACCAATCTATGTATCTGTGACTAACAAAGTAAAAACACTTAATTCAATAGCTTTATCGTACATTGGAAGAGTCGTACAACCACAATGATGCTCTAATTTTAGAATGTTCTCATTATCATCCAAAGAAAAGCCATGCTCCCTACCAAGCATCCTTCATTCCCTTGGTCTTTTTAGGCCATGACAATCACTAACGTGCCCTTTGCCTACATAGATTTACTTATTTTAGACATTTTGAATAAATTGAGTCATAGAATGCCGTCCTTTGCTTTTGGTTCACCTTCACTTAGTACAAAATATGTTAACAGACAATTGGACTGTCTCTGTCTCTGTCTCAGTTCCCTCACATTGGATCGCCTTCCTCTAGCTGGACTGCCTGGTTGGGCCTCAGAGGGAGAGGATGTGGCTAGCCCTGCTGGGACTAGGAATCCCAGGGTGGGGAGGTATCCAAGAGGGGGTTCTCCCTTCTCTGGGGAGAAGAGTGGGGCATAATGGTTGGGGGAGATTTGGAAGGGTGGGACTGGGAGGAGAGGAGGGAGGGGGTTGGAATTGGGATGTAAAGTGAATAAATAAATTTGTGAAAAAAATTTTGTTTAAAGCTCATCCCTATTGTAGCATTTATCAGTATTTTATCAATTTTTATAGCTGAGTAATATCCCAGTACATGGATATCCAGCTTTGATTATCTAGTCCTCAGTTGGTGGGGTATTTATTTTCACCTTTTGCTCTACTACAAATAATGGTGATTTGAACATTCATGTATATGGTTTAGTTTTAACACCTGTATTCACTGCTCTTAGGTATATACAGAGAAGTAGAATTGTCCAGTCCCATGGAAGCTTGGCTTACCTCTTTGTGAAACTATCAAGCTGTTCTCTAATGTGTCTTCATCACTTTAGATCCCTATTAACAATGTCTGAGCACTCTAATTTGTCCATAGTTTTACTAACATTTGTTATGGCTTAGTTTTTATTATTTTATTGTAGCTACCTTGGCAGGTATAAAGGATTAGCCCGTTATGGTGCCTATTTCTATATCCATGTGAACTATGCTTACTACCTATCTATGCTTACTCTATGCATGTTTCTACAGACTGAATATTTGTGACCTCTTAAAATGTATATGGAYTGCAAGATGAGAGCATCTAGAAAAGGGGCCCTTGTAAAACTGTTCTGTAGAGATGAGATCACAGTCATGTAGCCATCAATCAGATTACTGCCCTTATAAGAAACAGAAAACACTAGAGACTTATTTCTTCTCCCAGGGTATGAGGAGGATCCATCTGCACAATAGGACATGGTCCTTTATCAACACTGAATCTGTTCTACGTTGATATTTAAAAAATGTTTTATTCTCTGAATATTTTATGCATGTATACAAACAAAACATGGTCATATTTCCCATCCCCCTTTCAAGTTATTTATATGTATGTCCCTGTTCTTTAAATAACTACCTCATTTACTGTTTAATTTTAATACATTTTGAAATTTGGAAGTCTAAGTTCTATACCTTGTTTTCTTTAAAGCTAGTTTGGCTATTCTGTATAAATTTTAGGATACTACTGTAATTTAAGCAAATGATGAAAATTTTCATAAGAATTAGATTGAATTTGTAAGTCAGTTTGAGGTATATAATCATCTTAGTGATATTACATCTTATAAATGATGAATGTGGGGTATTTTTCTGTTTCCAGCTTCCCCAATTTCTTTTTTATTGGATATTTTATTTATTTACATTTAAATGTTATCCTCTTTCTCAATCCCCCCAAAATGCCCTATCCCATCCCCTCCTCCTTTTTCTATGGAGATGCTCCCCCACCCACCCACCTACTCCTACCTCACTGCCCTGGCATTCCCCTACACTGAGTCATTGAGTCTTCACAGGACCAAGGACCTCTTCTCCCATTGAGGCCCAACAATGCCTTCCTCTGATACATATACAGCTGGAGCCATGGGTCCTTCCATGTGTACTCTTTGGTTTATACTTTAGACCCTGGGAGCTCTGGTTGGTTGAAATTGTTGTTTTTCCTATGTGGTCACAAAACCCTTCAGCTCCTTCAGTCCTTTCTCTAACTCCTCCATTGGGGACTCTGTGATCAGTCCAATGGTTGGTTGCAAGTATCCACCTCTGTATATGTGAGCCTCTGGCAGAGCCTCTCAGTAGACAGCTATAACAGGCTCCTTTCAGCAAGCACTTGTTGGCATCTGCAATACTGTCTGCATTTGGTGACTATATGGGATGGATCCCCAGGTGGGGCAGTCTCTGGATGGACTTTCCTTCAGTCTCTGCTCCACACTTTGTCTCTGCATTTGCTACCTTGAGTATTTTGTTACTCCTTCTAAGAAGGACCGAAGCACCCACACTTCAGTCTTCCTTTTTGAGCTTCCTGTGATCTGTGAATTGTAACTTGTTTATTTTGAGCTTGGGCTAGCATCCACTTATCAGTGAGTGAATACCATGTGTGTTCTTTTGTGATTGGGTTATCTCACTCAGGATGACACTTTCTAGGTCCATCCATTTGTCTAAGAATTTCATAAATTCATTGTTTTTAATAGCTGAGTAGTACTTCATTGTGTACATGTACCACATTTTCTGTATCCATTCCTCTGTCAAGGGACATCTGGGTTCTTTTCAGCTTCTGGATATTATAAATAAGGCTACTATGGACATAGTGGACCATGTGTCCTTATTACATGTTGGAGAATCTTCTGGGTATATGC
>BDUI01000137.1:351308-363932 GCA_002335545.1 Apodemus speciosus
CTAAAAAAAAAAAAAACCAAATCCAAAAAAACCAATAAATAAATAAATAAACAAACAAACAAACAAACTTATGTCATTCCCTCATACAAAGATGTGTGTGTGTGTGTGTATGTGTGTGTGTGTGTAGAAATGGCACATTCCTATGTACATAGCCATCTACATACCTGAAAGGCCAGTATCTAAGTAGATAGAGGCTTAGCCAGTGTAACAGTAGGAACCCAATGTGTCCCTTCCTCCAAGTACAAAAGGAAGGGTATGACACAGGCAACGGCTTGTCTATATTGCTACAGCCACAGCTGCTGCTACCTGTCAATGGGAATTCCTTTCAGAGGAGCCGGTTCTGAGAGGACACTCCCGTAGCCACCCTTTCCTTTACCTTCAACCCCCCTTCTATAGCACTTGCTTACGAGTACCTCTCTGAGCCAAGATTTCTCAAGCCTAAGCCAAATTTCCCTCCATCTTAAAATAGCTTACTTATAAGATGATTACTGCCTGGCAGTCACTGTTCAAAAGGCTTCAAAATGTTCACCATTTAATGCAACTTATGAAGCAGGTGCTGTTATTACCTTCTTCTTCTTCTTCTTTTTTTTTTTTTTTTTTTTTAGATGGGAAAGATTAGGCACTATAAATTCTGGGGAAGGAATCTAAACCCAGCTACTCTAGTTTCAGCTTCAATGCCTTTTGGACATTATCTACTTTTCCTTTTCTTTTTCCTTTTGTTAGTATTGTAAATATTCTCATACATATCAAAAAGAGGAAAGCAGTTGACACTGAAGATCTATGTATCCTATCTAGATGCTACAACTGTTGGTGCTGTATTCACCTTATCATGTGCCTGTTTGCTCTTCTATTTATCAACCAGTGCATCTTAAATTCTTAGACGCACTTCAAAGTAGCTTCCAACCATTTTATCTGCATAAATGTCAAAACCTAAACGACATAGAGTAATTCCTTAGAAGCTACCAGCTACCAAAGTTCACCCAAGCAGAAACAGATTGTCTCAATAACTCTGTTACTATTAGGGAAATTAATGTACATTTTCACAAAGAAAATTCAGGCCCAAACGATTTTGATGATAAATTTGGCCACGTGCTTGAGGAAGAAATACCACCAGCACTATATCCATTCTTCCTGAAAATATAAGAGGAGGAAATGCTTGTCATCTCATTTAGCTAGCATTACCTAGTTAGAAAAAAAACAAAGATTTTACAATATAGTCTACAATCTCTAATAAATGTAGATTCAAAGGGCCTTAACAAAATGTCAAAATCAGGTCTAGCAGCATAAAAAAAATGTTAGTACATTATGACCAAGTGGGGTTTATCCTAGAAATAACGACGAGGATACTTATTTAAAAAATCCAATTGATATAGCTCACTGTAAATTTAGACAAAAAAAAAAAAAAACCCACATGGTCACCTCAATAGATGCAGGTAAAAACGTTTGAAAGAACCAAACTCCTTTCTTAATTTAAAAAAAGAAAAGAAAAGAAAGAAAGCCTCCCTAAAGCTAAGACGAAAAGGACATTTCTTAACCTAATGAACGCCAACTAGAGAAGGACAATTGCTGTGAGACTGTAGCCACCAAACGCCAGAGAGAAACACTGAAAACTCAGCAATGATGTTGCTCTCAGCATTGTATTGCTCTGAACAGTGTATTGGGGATCCAGGCAAAGCAGGCAAGCTCCCTTTCCCAGGGAAGCATGCACAGACCATGGTTGTTCTATTCCAAGATGAAGCAACTGCCTACATGTAAAATCGTCTATCAACTGCCACGGAGCTCCTACAATTCATCAGTGAGCTCCGCAAAGCTATCAGAGAGAAAGCCAATGTGTGAAACCCAACTTTGTAGAAGTAACAAACTGTTCTAATTTAATATTTGGAAAACAATATTGTTTACCATAGCCTCGGAGCCTATTAGAATATTAGGAATATGTAAATCAAAACGTGTAAGAGGCATAGGTAGGAAATGTTACATTGCATTGTATGCCTTAGTATACTTCCAAAATACTTCAGCATGCATGTTAAAGCTTATCATTTGCTTATGCTGCTTTAGGCAAAATGTGCTTCCGATGACATGTACAAATAGGAATGTAAATATGCTGGCGGTTGATGAATATCCTTATGTAAATCTAATCCATATCAAGCTACTTAATGTCCTTCCGTGCCCTGGTCCCCTCACCTTTTGTATGACTACACACTGCCAAACACTGTTTTCCGCTTTTTTTTCCAACAGAAGAGCCATGTTATCCATTCATCTACTGATGGACATCTATGCTGCTTTCATTCCTCAGCTACTTCAAGTATTGTAGCTATAACTAAGGGCGTGTACGTATATCTGTGGTACGACTTAAGAATCCTCTGGATACTAAACATAATATCATTTTATTTAGTGGTAAAGAAAAGAATAAGCCCTGACATTTGTAGAAAATGGGTAAGGCATTAAAGTGAATAAAAAGCAAAGTATTTAAGAAAACAAATGTGTAAGGCTGTGTGTGACTGGGAGGAGAGGAGGCAGGGGGCTGTGATTAAGATGAAAAGTGGATTAAAATTAAATTATTAACATATTGAAAAAAGAAAAGTGGGTAAAAGTTAAAAAAAATTATTACATTAAGCAAAATAAGCCAGACTCAAGAAGGCAAAGAGTACAGGTTTTTAGCGCATATATGGATTCTACCTTTTAATTTTCTTAGTACTGGCTGTTTTATCAGGTGGACATATGTTTTCCCTTTAAAATAGTACAACTTCAAATGATAATGCATTCATGGTTTGCTCCAGGTCACTCAGATACTAATTTTACCATTTAACCCAATTCCAATCCTGTTAGTTTTAAGGAGCAAAAGTCACTTTTGCCAACCTCTACAGTTGCACAGATATGTCGCAATCTTGGTGGCAGTGTGTACTGAAGGCGCTACATCATTGTAAGGAAGGATAATCCTATTTTAGAAGAATCAATTTCACGCACCCAAGAACCAAGTCCTCACCTGTATGGCTGCCTTCCTGGCTTTCCAAGCATTGCCAGGTGCCATGCTGCTATCCTCATGGGCACCATGCTGAGGACTGTGACAGCAACCTGTACACCGGATGCACTGGTGGTGGTGACACCTACAGTTGTGGCATTTTGGCAACAGATTTCTCTTCAGCAAGGCAGGGCAGATTTCTCCAGAACAACAAATGCAAGGATCATGCCTTACAGATCCCTGAGCACTGCAGGGATGAGAACAAGTCCTGTGGTAATCACAATCCCCATGGTGTAATGACTTACAGCACAGGGAATTGTCTCGGCCCTTGGTAGCAAAGCATTCTGGGTAAGTGGGAGTTTCTGACTGAAGTGGTGATAAGGAATGATATGATTGGTCTGCAGCGTGGTATGGTTGGTCTGTGGAATGATATGATTGGTCCAGAGGATGGCATCTTAATTCCCTATAACTCACTGATTGGAAGTTTTTATCTAGAGGTTTTGGTCTCTGGATAAATGGCTTGCTGTTATGGGTGGTTAAGCCTGGCAAATGAGATGTAGATAAAGACTTGCTGCTCTCTTCAAAGAACTTTCTTCTGTCTGCAAATGGCATGAGGACGGCTTCCTCCCCAGCTTGAGGAGTAGGTGTCTTTAACTCTTTGTTGTCATCTGGGCTGGAAGGACGACCATCTGTGGATAGTGCCACCTGTGGCTGTGTGTTATGTTCTGGAGACCATCTCCAATGACCTCTACAGACTCCGTGGTGAGCATTTGCTTTCTCAGTGTCTAAGGTGGATGAGTCAGATGCCTTCCACCATGTGTTCAAGGCCAAAGAAGACTGACCAGACCTCTGGCCAGGGCTCATTCTTCCATCTAAGCCTACTCTAGCTTTAGAGTTCTCTGAGGCTTGGCTGAGACATTCTGAAGATCTGGCCCTGAGAATCATGCTTTTGTTAAAGACCTTGTCTCCAGGGCTAGGGACTTTTTTACATGAAGGCAGAAGAGATGAGTTAGAAGCAGAGGGTGGAGGACTTTCTGGAGGCTCTTGGGTCTCTTCCACAGGTTCGTTACTGTCACACAATTGTGACAACGGGCCCTTACTTTTCTGAAGCTGGGCTTTCCTCCTCTGAATTTCATTCCGTAGATTGGTAGCAAACCTCTCACTCTTCCGTCGGTTTTGGATGGAGCGGCCCCGGGGGCCTCCACTTCTTCTGCCGCCCAATCGGCCACACTCCTTAGACTCGTTGTCACCTTCTTCAGTTGCTTCTGTGTGACCAACTACTTTATGGGCTGAAAAGAAGTCTCTGGTTTGTTGAACAGGGGAGCAAGTGGCAGAGGGCTGCTGGCTATTCAAGTCACTGCTTGCTCTGCCTGCTCGGTTTGGGTCGAGGTAAGTTCGTCCTGATGGGTGTCCATCAACCTCTCCAAGTAGGGCATCACTTTGGCTCTGGTGTACAGAAACCATCAGCTCATCATCCATCGGCTTGGTCTTCCTCTCTTTACTGGTCTGGTCCTGGGTGCCTCCTGTGGGGAGACCTGGACTTTTCTTCCCTTTAGAGTTGTTGTGCAAAGGGGACACAGTCCACTGGTGTCCATCCTGCCCAGTTGGCAACTCCACCCCCTTGCTGCCTCTGGAATCGAGGTGCATCTGCTGCACATGGGATGCCAACAGCTGTTCAGGAGCACTATGGCGATGTTCTGTGGTTCCTCGGAGGTGTGGAATGGCATCGAAGGACAAAGTGTTAGCCAGCTCGGCTGAAGCCTCCTTAAGTGGGCTGAACTCTTTGTTGGAACCTTTGTCGTGGGCTTTGGGGGAATCAAGAGCTTTGGAGGAGTCCTCTATCAGTAGATGCTCACAGTCATCCTGGCTGGATTCAGAAGGCTTGCTGAGATCACAGTTCTGGTGGCCCTCATCTGTCACTTGGTCTTGCCCACTAAGGCAGCAGAACTGGCTAGGGCTCCTTGCGGGCAGCACTGTCTCTAAGCCTGGCTTCTCCTTTTGTTGTAAGGAGTCCGCAGGTTCAGCTGCAAGATGCTGCTCTACATTGAGAAGTTGGGCTCTAGAAGCCTGAAGGCTGTCCCGCCTCACTGGAGGCTCTGGCGGACCCCGTGCCATCTTGGCAGGTCCTGAGTGGTGGCCCTCTTCTGAGCAGGCTGATGCATGGGAAGTGGAGGCCACGTGGTCCCCACTGGTACTGTGGCTACTTCCTGAGGTCTCAGATACATTAACTTGGTCATCAGTGACTTTAGACGGCCCTGGGCCTGGCGTGACACAGTCCGTAGAGGGCGGTTCCTCTGGCTTAAGGGAAAGGGCACAGTCAGAGGCATTTGAGCTGGCTGAGAAGGAGCTGTATGCTGAGTCGCGCTGGCTGGGGTACATGTTCTGGTCAATGGGTAAGAGGTGGCCCTCGTAGGTAGGTTGGCCTGGCTGTTCCAGGCTTTCCATGCTGCCAATGGAGCTGCTTTTCTCAGTGCTGCAATGCCGAGAGAGGGGGCACCACTGGACACTCACGTCACTGTAAGATACAGGGTACATGCATCAGTTAGCCAAGCAATCAGACACCTTCCCTCCTTTGGCCAGTCTGCCATGGAAAAGAGCAGGTGAAGCCAGTGCTACCCATGCTACCAATAAAAGGACAATGGGGCCCAAGGGAAAGAAAGGGAAAGAAGGAAGGAATGACACAAGGACCCCACAGGACCATGACAGAAGGAGAAACAGAATTTCATATAAAAGGAGAATGAACAAACACCCCAAAGACTTGAAAAGTGCCGTGGCAATTATGCACTATATCACTGCTAACAGCAAGTCTGACATTGCTTCTGTGTAGCCCCTGTCGAGTTAGTGTATGTTTCTCTGCCAGGGGAGAATAGTCCAGAACATTAGCATTAGAGCAGAAGGAGCCCCCATGGGGCTATGTCGACTTCAGCCAGACCATTTCATCAACCTGTGATGCTCAAACCCGGAGTGTGCATCCCAATCACACGGAGGGCTCGTGATAACACAGGCCACTGAGTCCCTCCCCATGTTTGGAAACCTCGGGTGTCAATGAAGCAAGCGCCACAGAGGGGAGGGACTTTAAAAAGGCAAACTTTACAAACTCTTACTGGTGGTGCCACAGTCAGAATTGGAGTGTAAATGTTTCTTTATTGTGGAAATCCTGCATCACTTCATTTGTAGTGCTGTTGGTTAGGACTGGAGGCCTGGGGCAGGCTAGGGAAAGACTTGCTGGGATATATCCCGAGAACCTACTGTATTTCTCGATTATATAAAATCTGACTCTTCACTGGGGCCCTTTACAACCTTCCATTTGAAGCCCAAATGAGATTGTTTTCTTCATTTTCTAACTCACAAAGTAAAGCAGAGTAATGATTTCATAAGCTGATAGAGAAGCTGAACTGAGATGCAATTGAAACCCAGGTCTCTCTCAAGCCAAAATCTTAGCTCCTCTCTGATAACATCTTAAAATGGGGAAAAAAATAGTACTATCTCTGCCAGAGTGTTGCTGTATAGGTGAAATCAGCTAAGAAATCAAGAGCCCAGGCATCACTACATGGCAATAGCTGCTCTCAGTTCTTGCTGTTGGTATCAATGTCCTCTACTACTAGGAATGATCTAAGAGTGGGCTCTGCTCATCCATACAACCCGTACCCACTAACAGCAAAATCACACCAAGAAGACTAACGATAAGACATAACTTTGAATATCAACTACCACTTCCCACACATAATAGCCAGACTGAGCCAAGATGTTCCATTAACATTCTTTGCCTAGAACCTCAGAGGTTGCAGGTTGCTCTCAAAAAGGCCATAGCTCAGAAGAGAGCCACAGCTGGAGCTGTAACAGCATCCCACGAGACCTCTAAGACAAGTTCTCTCTCATTCTGGCTCATTGCATGGTCTCAACCACCCTTCTCACTCACCTCTGAGCTTGGAATACATTAATTTCTTGTTGGCAAGGGAACCTGGTATTCACCTCACTTTCTGCTGGAATGCAGACATACACTCATGCACGCATATACTCAAGACAGAAGCCAAATCTAGAATACATTTGTATGTATTCTTCTAGAACAAAGCTGCCTGGGCCATGAGCCCCTGGCTGCTAAAACAAATGAAAATACCAAACTAGAGAAAACTCACCCCTTGGGTTTGAGCTTCCTTGAGCCCCCACAACAAAACCCATTCTTGGAGGGAGGCTCTGATTACTGAAGGCAACTGCAGCTAAGGACTGCACTTTGGCTGGCTCTGCAGCTGTGGGGCAAAGAAACCAAATAACAAATGGTCTGTCCCTTGGGTAGTTGTTTCAATAAAAAATGGACAATACCAAGCTTCTTGCATTGAACTAGGCCCTGTGACTTGGCGAGGCTCCTGCTTTGGAGAGTTCTGCTCTGTGATAAAGCCAACGGACATTAGAGGGACTTCCTGGTGAGTGACTGTAGTTAGAGAAGACTGCCTCTCACAGGAATCAAGAAAAGGGTCTAAGAGAAAAAAAAAAAACAACAACGACTAGTGAATAGGATAAGAATCAGGACAGAGTGGTTATCTTTGTGATTCAAATGAACTACTTCGAAGACACACTATGAAGAAGTAAAGATGCATGCTCAAAATCATAGTGCCAGCCTGCTGGCCATATAATTAGTTAAGAACCCAGGGACTCGAGATGGCCATACCATTTTCTGTTACACCACCTCAGCTCTAAAGCATCCTATCAGAGGAGGGGAGTGGTCAGGCCCTTACTCCTCAAGCCCACCTTGAGGGGAGCGTCTCAGACTCACCTTGTGTTGCAACCAGAATGCCAGGACAAGCTGAAGGCTTCAGAGGGGAAATGCATGGTGGTGGCCACGTCAGGGCACCCCTCCAACAGCTTGGCCATATGCCATGAGTGCGGCCTACTCACAGGGTTGTTTCTCCTACAGCAAGAAAGAGGCAGGAAGTCAGTACTGAAATCACTTCCCAAGCAACTTCCGCACCTACCCCTTCTTTCCATTCAGTGAGCTAGATTATCTTACAAGGAACATCTAAGTGTCCCCTCTTGACTCCACTCCTCAAATTTCTTTCATCCCATGGATAATTCCTGGAGACTTAAACTGCCGGGGTCAATGGAAATGTTTTATTCACAAACATATCCAAATATGCACGCTAATGCTAAAGACACAGTCAATAAATACTTGTGGACTACACAGGAGCTGCCGCAAGCCTACCTGTGGTTGTCTTTGAGGGAAAAATATCAATATGACCAATATTCCCATTTTTTTCTCAGCAAAAAAAGGCAAGTGTAACCACTTATGCTTGGATAAATCAGCATTGGCGTGTGAATTGTTTACATTTTCTTCATTCATTCTATAGGCATTTATTGTATGTTTGCTCTGTCTTCTGAAATACATGCAGTTCTAGAGGTACRGCCATGAGTTGAATACACTCTATATCCTTGAGAGCTTACATGGTCACGAAAGAGAGAGCGAATTAAAATAGAGTATCATAAATACCCCTAGAGAGCAAAGGTTAAGATGGGCACAGCTCTACAAAAGTCAGATACTTGAACTTGTAGGCAAAGTCATGGCAAGGAGTCCAAATTCTTATGAGGGGAAAAAGGACTGAGGGCCGATAGGTTAGGATGACAGAAGAGATCAGCTGTTTAGCATGCTAGGGGTGAATAACTGGAAACAGGTCTGGGGCCAAGGCCCCCAACATAACTAGAGGTTCTGGTGCTAAAACCTACACCAGCAAGTCTGACACTGACTTGCTCATACAAGACACAACCATGTCAACCAGCACACTTCCCACTATTAGATGACACCCCTAGAAGTAGAAAAGATAACCCAGGACACGGTAGAAGTAGGATATAGATAGATGAGGGATGGGAAGGAGACCAGAAGCAGGAGGAGGAAGTCATATAGATGAGAGGGCAGGGGGGAGAATAGAGGGAGAGGGTGCAGAAAGACCAGGCAGACACAAGAAACTGGGAGAGATTACARAAGGACAACCAAAATGTCAGAAGGGAAGAAACTCTGAGAAAGCCAGCTCACATCACAGCTCAGTCTCCTTCCTCTTCCAATCAAGCTCTGTAGTTAGCTATGTTCTTTTCCAACTCGCCTTTTACTTCTGTTCATTTTCCAGTAGAAATTATCTCAGTGATTGGACTGCTTTGCTTTGAATCCCATCTCTATCACTTGCTAGCTTCTGTTGCTGTCAGTAAGTGTCAACTTCTCAGAACTATCATTTCCAGAGCAGTAAAATGGAGATATTCCCAATGGTCATTAACTTGTACATCTTTATGGACATGAGGCTGTAAATATTATACAAATTAAAGTAAATAAACATGTACTGCTAGTGCCATCTCCTCCAGGGAGTCCATCTCAAGCAATCTAGCCCTCATAATTTAGCCCATCAGAACATGTTATTTTGCACTGCCTATCAGCATTTCATGTATAATTAGCTTTGTCCTACCGACTGTACTAAACCAGTAGGAAATGAGAATAAAACTCTAGCATTTTACATGTGTGACTCTACAAGAGTCAAACCATCCGAGTCACCATTTTCTTGAGAAATGTTTCTTCACCTGGCTAAGTTGTCATGGGAATTAGAAAGTTATTCTCACCTGCCTACATTCCTGTGGGTATTGGAAGAAGTAGTCTCAAAGCATCCAGTAAATAGTCTAGTGTTTTACCTAGTGGTCAGTAAATAGCATGTGGCTATTAGCTCAAACTTGTCCCTTTAGATGGCTCAAGGGTACTTCCAACTACGTGTGCTTGAGAAACTCCTAGCAATGTTCTGCTGTACTGCTCCCTTGCCACACTTCAAACAGTGGCTTAGAAAGGCCCCTTACTCTCTAGAGTTTCTCCAGTAGTAGAAAATAATCCCAGAGGAGTCTGAAGAATGTAGCGAGGGCTTTGGAGACAGTAGAAAAAAAAAAGAAAGAAAGAAAGAAAGAAAGACTGGTAGGAAATCTCAGCAGAGAGAATTGGGGCCAAATCCAGTCCCATTTAACTCCAGCGTAAGAAAGAGAAGAAACACTCCATAGAGCCCAATACCTGGCCTGTAATCATTTGTGAACTGTCCTAAACTTGGTCCACACTTGTATTCAAATTCCAGTTGTGTAACCTTGGCCAAGGCATTTTCTGAGGTGCTGCCTTTTAGGGCCATGCAAGACTCTACAATATCACTCGAGCTTCAGTTATCTATTCTTTATATGTAAAATGGGGATGCTGGCCATCTATTTCTCATGAGTTCTGGTCTGGTATAAATGATGCAGTGCCATGTGTGGAATTGATTAGCACAGTATATAATACAGACATTGTATAAACTTAGAAAAATAAAAGAGGGGCCTCTCCGAAACACTGAAACTGTCAGGCACTCAGTACCTCATTTGTATGAGTTGATTTAATCCTCACTTCAATGTCATGTGGAAGAACAATTATTACTCTCATATTATCAATGAAGAAAGAGAGTTCCAAACAGCTTAAATTATTTGCCAGAAAGACATATCTAGTAAGTAGAGTTAAGGTTAGAATTGGGATCAAAACTCAGATCTCAGACTGGCAAGGTGGTTAAGTAGGTAAAGCATTTGCCATCCCTGCCTGAGAACCTGCATTGACTTCCCCAGAGCACACATAAAAGTAGAAGGGAAGTGCCAAAGACACAAAGTTGTCTTCTTACTTCCACAAACAAGCCCTGGTACACAAACACTCACATATGAAAAATAAATTTGGAAAAAAAATAACTCAGATCCTCAAGGTTTTTCTAGAATACCATATGGCCCCTCCTGCCCAAAGGAGTTAATATACCAAGGCTTAACATAACCATTTCTCAGAAAGCAGCAAGAAAGGAAGGTCTCAGTGGTTCTGGACTTAAGACCATTCCCTCTAGTGGAGGAAGATGAGAGATAAGCTGTGTTAAGACTAAGTTTAAGAATCAATTATGCAGCCCAAGCCCAGTATAGGAATGACTAGAATCCTTATCCTTTTTCCAAAAGCTGGGTTAGGCACTGTCATTGAACAAATTCTAAAAGTCACTATCCAATATCCTCAAATATCTGTGTTCTGGAAAAAAACCAAAAAACAAGACACTAAAACAAGACATCAGCAGGAGAAAATCAAAGTTGGAAACTGTGGTTGTACCTACCAGGGAAGTAGCTCAGAGAGAAGAGATGGCTTACTGGCGTATCCAGCTAGTTCACATTCTCACCATCAGCCACTCCAGTGTCTTCTCTTAGCTGGGGACTGTCAACCTTCAACTTAAGACCTCCTGGGGTGTGAAGCCAGCAGCCCCAGTCCCTAAATGTCATCCAAGGAGTTCAGGGAGACTGCGAGGTACAGTCATCAGGCTGCCTGGGTTTTTTCTGTGGCCACAGCCTTATGAATATCAGCCTGTGTTAAGGGCGGGATAAGAGTAAAGAAGTTGCTCCAGGAACCAGCCAGCGCCCTAGTGGCAAAGAGAAGGAGGAAAGGCAGTCCCAGCAGTAACCCTTCCCCCACCCCATTCCTAACTCCTACCTCCTCTGTGCCCTGGCCCATCCCCGCCACAGCTCGGAGACCAATAAGGAAGCTGGGCCCCTGGCTACTGCTTGAACTCAGGAAAGGAGTAAGGAAATGATGTTTGGGAAAGATAAAGCGGGTGTCTAAAAAGAATTTTAAAAATACACGTAAGTGAGAGAGAAAAACACCCCAGACGCATACACTTAAAAGAATTCCTGCACTTCCTGAACTGAGTTGACCCCACCCAGCCATCTCCGCAGGTCCTCAGAGCCCCAGRAAAGGAGAGCTTAGCAAGGTTTAGCAGCCTCCAGGTCCAGAAAAAAAATGGCAGTATGGCTTATTTTTGGTAAAGCTGGAGACCACTGACTAAGACATTTTTCAAGGTAAAGGTCCTCCTGAGATACAAAAGTTTATAAATATTCCAGGCTTTTACTTCTAAAATGCAACTGAGCATCTGTTCCTTTCAAAAAAAAAACTTTTTTTTTCACACTAAACACTGCAATTCCAGAAAAGCAGCTTATTAGCAATACTAGAATGGCACTTGGGAGCATCCCTGGATCTTCCATCAATTTACTCTGAACTCTAGTAACCATATTTTCCGTGGGCTTCTATTTCTGAAAAATGAACCATGAACTCAGCTGCCCTTACACCTATGGTGTTATATATTGTAGAGGGCATATAGACCCAAGCCTGATGTTCAGATCAATATGCTGGCCAGAACCCAGAGCACTAGAATACAAATTTGTTATATCTCTAAGCCCAGGCCAGGTATCAGAATTTATTTTTTCTTAGGGATGTCAAGTTAGGGTTTTCCCGTCATAATGAACTTGATCCCTATTCCAATTTCCTTTGGCCTCTGGCTTCAATTCCGGTAATTTACAGTCCCCAGGAGGACTTATGCAAGCTCCCTCAAGACAAAAAGTATGCTAGGGCCTTTCCTCTCTGGGGAAGTTAGTCCCTTCCTCTTGCATTCCTTTGTACCTCACATAAGTTTATCAATTTATAAAAGAACTAAGGTACTGCTAAGTTTGTAGGGAATGTGGATCTGACTTAGAACCTTGACTTCACTGCAAGTGGTCTTTCTTGGCCTAATGGATAACACGGAATTTCAAGTTTCTCTTCTATAAAGTACAATTGGCATGCAATAGACACTTAATAAATGGTATATGCTATTAATCTTAAGCTTAACCAAAAA
>BDUI01000137.1:394673-409020 GCA_002335545.1 Apodemus speciosus
GGTCCTCCAGAAGTGTCATGCCCAGTTTTCTGAGGAACAGCCAGACTGATTTCCAGAGTGGTTGTACCAACTTGCATTCCCACCAGCAGTGGAGGAGTGTTCCTCTTTCTCCACATCCTTGCCAACACCTGCTGTCTCCTGAGTTTTTAATATAACAAATATAAGCCAAGCAGTAACGGTGCACACCTTTAATCCCGGCAAGAGGATCTCTGTGAGTTTGAGGCTAGCCTGATCTACAGAGTGAATTCTAGGATAGCCATGGCTACACAGAGAAGCTTTGTCTTAGAAAAACTAAGTGTCAAGTGCAATGCTCACTACTTAGTAAATTCGAGTGCATACAACTATATTTGAAATCAATGTCTTATAACTCCATCTAGCCTGTTGTGAAATTTTGGATTTACCCTTGATTCATATCTTTCCTTTACTCACTGTACTACTTTTCATAACAGTGACACTCATTTTCCTTGCTTGGCACACATATATGTTCAACTCATTTAAACCACAGAGTAGATGCTCAGCATGTAATCCATCTGCTAGGCACTAGGATGGCCATGATGAAGATATAAGAATGATAATCATATAAATTTTGCCCAAAACTCACATGGGAAAACAGACAAGTGAGCATGCTATCATAGTCCTCAATATAGGAAACCACAGGTGTTGTCTATGTGAGAAAACAGAATACATCTCAAGGCTGCACTGGCTAAGGAAAGCTTAAAATTGATTTGGAATGGTTGAGTTAAGAGTAAGCAAAGCAAAGCAAAGGAGAGAAGAGTCATTATTTTGAATAGGAGGAGCAGATGTGAAAAAGGCAAAGGCATATGAGAAATGATGTTAGAGTTGAGAAGTATAAGCCATTGAAAGTGGCTGTAACTTAAGAGTGCAAGCTTTTGCACAGATGGTGGAGATACAGAAAATTAAGAGGCCTGTTCAACCATGTTAAGGAGTTTGGATTTTATCCTGAACACAATGGGCAGCCTTGGGTGGTTTTAACAAGCAATGAGTTCATCACTAGATTTGCATTTCAAAAGATGACTCTGGTGGTGACACAGAGATTAAATTTAGGAGGTAAAGAGAATGACAAGACTGGGGATAGGTAATATGCTAAGATGCTGTTTCACTACACAAATGAGAAAGAGGAAATGGGAGACATTTTCCGTAGATAAAAATGACCAGGACTTGACCAATTAAACATAGAAATCAGAGTGGAGAAAACTTGATTTACTGTGAACTATTTATGTTTATAGGGGTACACAAAAAGACAGGTTTTTTTTTTTAAAAAAATACATTTAAAGGTGAATATATATTTTCAAGATGGGAGGAACCCAGGCACTAGAGAAAGAAGAAACGGGGGGGGGGGGAAGGCCGACAATACCACAACAAGGGAGAATAGAAACTGGAGAAGTATTTTCCAAGAAGAGGACAATAAGAGCCCTAGCATAGGTAAACGAATGTGCAAAGGGAAAGTTGCACTCTTTTGGATTTCAGGAAAATAAGATAGAGAAAAAGCCATGTAGATCCAGCTCTAGAGGGTCCTAACTGCTAGGATGGAGTGCTTGTGTTTATTTCTGGAGACAATTGGGGCATATTTGAGAAAGGGAATTACATGACCCAGGCTGGCACAATAGAGATCTCATAACTCATGAGGTTTACCCGAAGAACAATTATTGCTGATTGAAATAAATACTTCGATGTACTTTAGGAAGATTAATTTGGCAGAAGTGCAAAGAATGGGTTGGAGGGCATCCAGATAAGAGGTAATGAGTCCCGGGCAATAGTAGGAAGAAGGTGAAAGAGATGGATGACATGGATATTAGAAACACTGCAGAGGGAACTCAGAAACGACTTGGGGGATAAAAAAGGAATTGAAGAGATTCTCTCATTGTGAGTTTGACTTATAGAGATGGGAACAATGCCACGGGGGTGGTATAATGAGCTATCAGGACAGAGGTAATGCACATCTTGGAATGGAAATCTGGAGCTCAGGAAGAAGTAAAAGCTGGGGAAAGGATCTGGCAGTCTTTTATATCCAGAGTTGTCCAAGTTAAGGTAAAAGACAGGATCCCAAGCTCACTTTGGGTACAGGAAGGAGTTGCATCTCTCAAGAGCAGGGAGGCTCCCTAGAGGAGGTAGCACGGGTGTTGAAAAACTCCTGAAACAGTAGAAAGGTCAATTGGTAGACAGAAATTGTGGCTTTTAGTGCTCGGCATCATTTTGAGTTCCACGGCCACAGCAAAGCCCTTCCTCGTTGTTGGCCTCAGTAGAGTTATGGAGTACAGTCCAGCAGACTCATATGAAATAGGGATTGCAGGTAGTTCTAACAACATAGACCCTGTGGTCGAAGCTTCAGTCTGGAGAGTGGCCATTCTTTGGTTTATCAAAGAAGTATAGCAAACTTTCTAGATGGAGGAGCAATACAGCAAAGAGACAGGATGGGCAAGTTGAAGGTCTGAGGCTCAGTGCTGTTGAGTGCCTGCCTTGCACAAAAGCCTTTGGTTTTTTAAACCATTTATGGATCCCTGAAGTCTTTTATTTTGTAAAGGGACAGACACTAAATATTTATAAAAGTATAAATACATAAGATACTTGATATCAATTTTCTAAAATACAATATTTTTACTAATTCTTTGAGGATTTCATATGTGCATACACAATATATTTTGATCCTGTTACTCCTGCTCCTACCCCCCAACTCTTCCCAGATCCACCCTCCATCCCACCACCCACTACTAAATTCTTACCTTCTTTTTTTCTATAATTCATTGAGTCCAATTTTGTACTGCACATATTATGGGAGACACAGCATTATGCTCAACCTATCCAGGGCTACACCCTGAAAGAAAACTTGACTCTCTAGTCTCCAGAAGCCATCAACTGTCAATAGCTTCTCAGCTAGGGGTGGGGGCTCATTATCCCCTCCCCACTCCATACTGGAATGTTGACTGAATTGATCCTGTGTAGCAACTGTGTAGGCAAACACAGATGCTATGAGCTCATGACTGCATATGGTCCTGTCATATCCAGAAGATACTGTTTAGTTCTGGGCAGTCCCAGAACCTGACCTCTGGCTTCCAATTGCTTTGCCCCGCCCCCTTCCACAATGGTTCCTGAGCCTCTGGAACAGGGGTGTGATATACATGTCCATTTTTATATTTAAGTTTTATAAAGCAAGGTGGACTGAAGAATTTTTTTCTACATCCTGCTATAGGGACATAGAAAAGGCTTAAGGATTTGTTTGAACACAGTCTGCTACAGGGAAGTGGCTATGACTAGCACAACACGATAAAGACACAACAGTGAGTAACGACTATCCTCACCTTTCATGATTATTGTAGCCTAGCTGTCAGAAATTTTCTGAACCCGATGGGTTATACTTGCTTATGATTTATTGGTCAGAGAGGCCCCAGAGGCATCCCAAACAACACAGGCTATTACCATTAGCTTTAGGTCACCCACTATAACTAGATAGTAACACCATATTTGCTGAAGGCATCATACACTTCCACTGCAGGACACAGAAAATCTGTCTTGAACTGACAAGGAAGCTCTCTGTTAGCCAGCTTTTGTAGTTTTGGAAGGTGTTTTGCAGGCTGCTGGGAGAGAAAAGAGATTATTTTATACAGCTCTGGACTCTGTATGCTACACTAGCCTGCCAGGCAAGACGTCTGCACTGGAATCACTAATGATTCTCATGATTGGGGTTTTTACCCGCTCCACAGGAGGGAATTCATACCTGGTAATRTATACATGGGTGAAATACATGTGGACATGAGTGAAAACCCATGTCTAGGGAAGTCATAGGCCCTTGGGTAGAACACATTGATGTTATTTTTCTAAATGGTAAACCGCCTTTTAAATATTTATGTTTATGTCTGCAGATTTGTGCTGCTTCTAAACTTGGTCAGAGAAGCTTATTATGTGGATCATAGTTAATGTAGACTCACTACTATGGAAATGCTGGGGAACAGAATCTGTGTGTGCTCAACCATAGACAGGAGACCTATATCAACAATGTCTCTGCCCCCAAGGATTAGGAAACATTGCAAAAGATGGGGCAGAAAAAAATGTAAGAGCCAGAGGATGAGGAGCTACGCTGGGAAATGCTGGCCTCTGGATATAATATGGCTGTTGCATATAATATGGCTGTTGCACAACTCAGAGCAGCTGTGGTTACCTGCAGAAGAGCTTTACATGAGCAAGACAGTTAAAAATTCCAGTAATGAAAGGGAAAGAAGCTCTGGAGACCCCGCCCCAAGCTGAGAAGATCTACTGACAGTTAATGGCTGCTAGGAGACAGTCACTTTTCCTTAGGAGGTTGGAGGTGTGGCCACTGGTGGTAGGTAGGCTCCTCATCCCTAGTATATGATCTCATACCTATGTGCATACAGAAAGCACCAATTAGACTCTGGGTTAAAATATAGGAAGAAGGAAATATGAAATTGGAAGGGTGATATGAAAATGGGGTCCTGGGCAGGTAGTTGGAAGAAAAGTGAGGGTGGATATAATCAAGATACATCATATACATGTATGAAATATTCAAAGAATAAAAATAAGAAAAAATACAAATAAATAATACAATACTCAGTTTGCTGGCTATAATAAACAGATGGTAAATTAGACTAGCTTACCAAACCCTGGTATAATCCTGTGGGGAAAATACACTAGCAGTTTCTTTCAATGCATTGTGATACTGACTAAAATTCTATAGGAGCCAGAGAAGGGTCACTTGAATCAACCAAAGGTGTCAGAAAGGTATCCTAGAAATAGTTACCCCAGGGCTCTACTTACAAGCTTGTGAATGCTAATGTGAAGGAATCTAGAAAAAAAGAACTGAAAATGGCCAGTTCTGGTAAGAAGTAGAAAACTGAGAATCATGCCATTGATAATCAGCATAATAGCCAAGATTCTCAGAAACTTCATTACTCCAGAATAAATAGACAACAAAGTATGCTAGGCGACGTTCAAGTGTGGGCAGAGATGGGGATAAATCGCTCACTCTTCTTAACTGCCCACTGCGCAAGGAAGGTCAGAGACGTTTTCGGCAGGGGATGGATATAACTGGATCCATATTCTGGACTCATCTTTGTACTAACACCTTAGCAGACAGATCTAAGACAACTGTGAGGATAATAAATAGTTCACAGAAGAGACAACAGGGGTAGTCACAGAGAAAATAAAGAGTGAAGATTCTGGGACTGTCTAAAGGGCAAATAGAGCTTTCTGTGACAGACAGCAATGACTAAAGGACTATTGTGTTTCTCACTTGAATGTCCAAGTAGATGGTGGTGTTATCAACTACTACTGGAGATGGGGGGGTAGTTACAGGGCTGGAGGATGAGTTCAGATTTATACTTCTCACTGCAAGGATTCTGGTCATGTGCTGTACCCTCCCTTGCATCAGCCTTTCGTCAACAAGTTTCATATGGAGCTTAGAAAGCCAGAATCTGAATTTCCTGTTGGATTTTTCTGTGATGATTTGTATTGGTCTTCTGAATGTATGAATTTGAATCTGAATAGAGAAGAGTTTATTACTGTAGAGTTGCATTTAGTTTTTCTCTACTGATTCTGGAGAATTGATTGAACCTTGATGCCTCCAGGCAGTGTTTCACAAACTGTTGGCTTTTCATTTGGAGATGTGATTAAAATATATAACTGGAATAGCTTCCACTAACCAAGAGTTTTGATTCATTAGACCCAATATAGCATCCAATAAAATGCATTTGTAACAACTTCCTACGTGATGCTCACTAATGAGCACCAGTTCTAAAGCATCTATCATATAATTAATTTCTCTCTAATGGATCTATGCATCTTCCTTAGAAAAACTGAAATAATAGTCACAAACTATATTCTCCGTTCAGTGACTAAGGAACCTTGGACAAGAAAGACTGTAGATATCAGGGGTCAATGAGAGCAGAGACTACAACCATGTTCTTCATGATTGAGTTTGCAGACTCAAGCAAAAGCCTGGCATTTAATAAAGAATTGCTGGCTTAAATGCTTACAAGAGCTGCTATGCTGCCATGTGCCTATAATACCAGGACCTTGGAGGCCGAGGCAGGATGATCATGAGTTCAAGACCACCCTGGGTAAGGGTTTGTTTTAAAGGAAAGAGGTTGGCAAAGTCCATTGCACAATCAGGAGAGTAAGTTGTTGATACAGAAGGAAGTAAGTATTCCTTAAGATGAATACACAAGACTAGAAAGTGTGTGGCCCTATAAAAGAACGATGGAATTTCTCAGTTTGGCATCTTGAATTGTGATAGAAAAGGTGACCATGAATTAGATGCAACACAAATGAACACATGATGGTTGATGGGTGACATAAGGAAAATAGAATAAAAGCTGCTTTGAATTTCAAAAAGTAAAGGCTATCCCAACAGAGTAGAGGAGTAACTAAACCAGTACAAGTGAAAATACTGCTCACTCCATTATTTCTTGGGTTTTGTTTGTTTTGTTTTTTGAGAGAGGGTCTCATGTTGCCTAGGCTGTTCTTGACTTCATTATGAATCTAAGGCTGTCGAACTCATGACTCTCCTGTCTCTACTTCCCAAGTCCCACAACCACAAGTACTGGGATTGCAGGGATATGCTACAACATGTGGAAAAACAAAACAAATGGAAAAAACAACACAACAACAACCCAAATCATCATCAGAAACAACAAAAACCTATCACAATATCCATTCTTTTTCTTTTCTTCCTTTGCCCTCCAGGTTTATTTTCTTTGCTTGTTTGTTTGTTTATTGATTTTTGCTACTGGACACTGAGTCAAGGGCCTTGTGCTAAGTAGCCTCTCTACCACTGTGCTTTTCTTTGTTTTGCCTTGTGGTACTGAGAATGGAAAACTGAACCTGGGGCTTCACATATGGCTGGCAAGTGCTCTACCACAGAACTGTGTCATCAGCTATTTAACTATACGATGTCTTTGGGCTACTCACATAATCAAAATTATTTGTGCACATTTTCAGTGGAAATTTTGTTTTGAAAAGTCATTCATATATGTCCTTCATATGACATGGATATTTCTTTTTAAGGACACTGCTAAGTGTTTTACGTGGGTAGCTGATACTGGGAGTGGGAGTTCTTTCTTTGTGTAGCTTTTTCATTGCGGTCTAGTGTTACCTTTAAATTAAATTTGTTTTTCTTTGATTTTTGCCTTTAAACTGATTCCAACACCTTACAGTCTGCTCATTACAGTTAAATAAAGTCCAACATATGTCCATTTCTAAGTCTATATGAGTCAAGATTTTACCTTTTTTTTCAGAAACTATCTTTTTGGCACTTGAACTATTATCATATGGTTCTAAATTATATTTTATAGGCTCATATTTATGTACTTTGTATCAAAACTCAATAATTAGAGGATCTTGTGTGGGRACAATGCATTGAGTTCTGGTATCAAAGTAACGCTGGCTTGAAAAACAACCTGAATAATTCTGCAACATACTCACAGATTTATAATGTTGTAACAGAGTCTAGGCTACTGCAAAAACTTTGAAGGTATTCACCGATTCAAAGTATATGAACCCAAATTACTTCTAGAAATTTCTATTTGGGCATTAGTGTTGTTTTCAATATTTCTGTTGTTTCAGGTCCTTTTACTGTACAGCTTCTCAATAATTTTGGCATTTAAAACTAAAGTAGATATGTTAAATTTCTTTGTGATTTCAAGATCTCCTAAAATATAGTCATCGTAGTCTGTAGTTAATCCCAGAAACTATTTCTATGATGTTATTTATCACTTATCATTTAAATTTTATTTATGATTCATCTTTGTTCACTTGATTAAATTTGGTAGAGGCTTATCTATTGCATCCATCTTCCTAGTTCCCAAATCAAGCCCTTGGCATCAATATTATATTAGATCTTTAGATGTGTAATTGTATTCTTCATTTTAATAAAATACCTAATGTTATAAATTTACTTCTGAATACTAATCTCAAAGTTTGACAAGTCATGCTTCCGCCTTTTTATTTTTATTAGTTTGCTATTTTTCTCTGCTCTGATATTTGCATGCAAATGTGTTCTGATGTATTAAAGTTGTTAAAGATTTTTGTTTAAATTTGTACATTATTATCAGAAACAAAGCCAATGTCATTTCTGCTGCTGCTAAAAATTTGCATTTATTTTCTCTGCAGCATAACATATAATCATTTTTAGATGTTCCATGAATAATTGAAAATAATAAACTATCTATAAAATATTTATAAATTGTATTAATTAGAATGAATGCCATGTTTTCCAACTCTTCCACGTGTTTGCAGTTCGGTATTCTTTGTTTTCAAACTTAAATTATATCAAGGTCTTCAATACAGATAATTTTTCATAATTGTTCTTTTTACAGTGCTAACACTGTTTACTTCACATATTTAAATATCATGATTTTTAGTTCAAAATGGTCACTCAGTCACAGAGTCCTAGTCCTAGCTGAGGAGCTAGCAGTACTCAATAGCTGCTAGGAGAGGAAAAGATAGATTCTTTAAAGAGTATGGCTCCTGGTAGATCAAAACGGTCCAGTAGATGACCATACAGTCGGGAGTAAATAGGCAGCATTCATTGGATTGCTAATTATTTTAAACATCCATGAAAGTACAAAGATGGTTGGATATAGAACTGGGATACTGGATCTGGGAAGAGATAGGGAGAAAAATGAATATGATCAAAATACAATGCATAAAATTCTTAAATAATTAACAAAATATTCAAAATGGCTTATGACTATGATGTCTTTAATGTGGTTAAGTAGTCCATCTAGATAAAATAAATCTTCTGAAAACAGCATGGCATTATGGTTCTTATTTTTTTTTACTTTTGTCAAATAGAAAAGTGGCCTGCTAAGATGCCTTTTCAGAGCATGGATTGATTGGAAAGAGATGAAACTGAATGCTGAGAAGCCAGTGGGAAGGCGCTCAAAATAGTACAGGTGAGAAACCAAGAGAGATTGAATTAAGACAAAAACAAGAGAGGTTTAGCGCATGTTAGACATGTCATGGCTTGAAATTACTTACACTGGAGAAAGGTGAGACAAGAGGAGGCTCAGAGATAGATTCTTGCCTAGCATACACAAGGCCCTGGACTTGCACACATATGCACAGGATAGATAGATAGATAGATAGGTAGGTAGATAGATAGATAGATAGATAGATAGATAGATAGATAGATAGATAGATAGATAGATAGATAGAGACAGGTTGGATTGGGTTTTCAGAATAAGCCATTTTCTAAAGTCTCTTTGAATGTTCATGAATTTCAAAGGACTTAAGGCAAAACCTAAAGCCCAGCATTGTCAGTGGTTTACTTGAACCATGTTAAGTCATAGTTACTCATGTCTAAGTCAATACAATGAACACATATAAAGTATAAGAACATTGCACTTCCTTTGTGCACTAATTTATGAAGAATGGAGACCTCTTTCATAAACCGGGAGGGGAAACTGGAACTGAAGAAGTAGGAACCTTAGCTTCCTCCACCATGCCCACAGCAGGCCAGTAGGGAAGGTTAAGTTTTCCACAAGAGGGCAGCACCACTTCATAAATTATGCATCGAATGCCTCAAGCAGAAAGGGCTGAAGTGGAGGTGCTGAAAAGGTAGAAAAGGAAGGTAGGTACTGGAAGCCATAGAGCCTTTCACACCATGAAAACCAAAGGTCCCTGCTATTTCCAAGTGTATAACTATAGCCACTCCTAAGTGATGGTTTGCAGTGGCAGCTAGTGCTAGTAGAGAGAATGAAGATAAGGTAAGCAGCTAAAACCGCTCATCTTCACATTCATGTGTGGGAGTAAACTCAAACATCTCTGATGGCATTCACACTCTAATAGTGCATTTGCCTCTCTACAACCAGCATCTCAACAAGAGCCATGTTTTCTGTTTAGATATTGGCCACCCCCTAATTGTTTTTCCAGAAAATCATACTCTATGGACTAGGGTACAGTGCAGTTCTAATACATTTCCCATCTAACAGTGTTTGCCTATCCCAATTATGCTTCTTTTGTACCTCAGAGAAGGGAACTGAAATTCCCTGATGGAGCATTATGTATCTATGGCCAAAGCACCTTGATCTCAGAAGCTAAGCACGTTCAGATCTGGTTAGTACTTGGAAGGGGAAAAACCATTATGTAAAAGGCATTTTGTATAAGTTATATCATTTAATCTTCACAATAGTAACACTATGCAAGGAACCCAAATTCCCATGTGATAGAACAAAGGAGTAACACCCATGAGTCTATCACATACTAAGAACACTTATCAAGTGGTCCGTCCATCCATGAAGCTTTAAAAGATAAATCATAACCAACCCATAGTGGAAAAGACTTGACTAGCATAATTCAAGGCCTAGGATTCCATCCCTAGGATAGAAAAAGCAACCCTTCATACAAGATGGAATCAGTGATAGTTATAGCTATTGTGCAGTATACAGCACAACTTACCATGATGCCTATATCTGGAAAGGCATGACTTAATGCTAGGTAGCAGAAGATCATGCAGTAAACTAATGGGATGCTATAAAACTGTTACCTCTCTCCTTTTAGAAAAATTGACTATTATATGTGATAAATAAAAGAACTGATGCTAGCTCTCCTTCTGGCTTGGTTGCTGGGGTGTCACCAAGATAGGAAGCTATTGTGGACAATATGGTGATGTGCTAGGCTTGAAGCAGCATACTGTACTTGGAATGCTATAGGTGCATCTCAATGTAAATGTTCAAGAGCAAAGTGGTTATAGGGTCTGGGACAGAAGAGACAGAATCATCCACATATAGATACAAATTGAAACAGGAATAGCTGGTGAAATTTTCCATATAATAATTTCTATACTATGATGAAGTTAGAAACGGTGGAATGGCCAAAAATCACAATGTTTAAGTCATGGTCAAAGTAAGGGTCAAGWAATAAAGGAGTCCAGTTAAAATAGGAACCCCAAAAGTAGGACACAAAGACATAAACAGACTATGATAAAAGTCAGAGTTTCCTAAAAGAGTTTCATAATGCGGACCAACTGTATCAAATGTCCTTTCGATGACATTTGATAAGGACTGAAAATAATCTACTAGCTCTGACAATGAGGCAACATTTTGTGCCTTTGACAGTCATTACACTTGAATTACAGATGCCAAGTTCAGACCACAGGGGTCCTAAAGTTAATGGAAGGTAAAAAGGTATATGCAGGAAGGATAGACTCTGCTTTTGAGACTAACTAAAAACAAAAGGAGGAAAACAGCAGTAGCCAGAGGGAGAAAGAAAGATCATGGGAAGTAATTTACATTTTCCTCTAATAATACATTGTAAATAATTTATACCATAAGACATAATATATTATAATAATCACTTTTTAATTATAACAATGATGTAGAAACTTCAGTATGTATATAAAACAAAGAAGGGAAACTAATCACTGAAAAGGAAAAGCCTGAGCTCTAGAAGCCCAGAGTCGAAGTAGCTTGCACATTTTGAGTCACTGAGTCCTTGGAATAGCAAATGAGTTCTGAAGAAGCATTCACAGGAATGTGTGCAACGAGTGTATGGCAGCGTCAAAATATGAACCAAAGGCCCTTTGTCCATTCTGCTCTAGTTGTCTGCACAATTCTGCTCAGATGAAATACCTGTCTTCTTGATGATAATGAGAGCGTACTTTTCAGTGGCCTCTGTGCCTGGGCCTTACCTCCTGACAATCAGCTTGAGGATCCTGAAGGAGCCTTTGATAAGGATGAGGGCCTCTTGGCGGGAGCCATACAATGGAGTGCCATTGATATTCACCAGCTCATCACCAGTCCGCATCTTCTGAGACAAGGCCGCCTTGCCTCCATCTTCAATCTGTGTTGCAGAGAACAAAACAGAAAGCAGGTGGTGAGGGGACTTCTGCCCCATAAGTTTACGTCCTGACTTCTCCCAACCTTGTAGCCACAAGTAGGGTCAGGAAATAGTTCCATTTAGTTCCAAGAAGAGCTGAGGAGCTGACGGCAGGTTACTGAAGGCTCTTGAGAAAGGAGGCAAGACAGAAGAAATAAGGCAATTCCCCCTTAAAAGAATAGATCTAGGAAGACAGTATTTCTGAAAAAGAAAGGGATGCTTAGAAGGAAGTCCATACGGTAGCTGAAGTGGTCCCATGGCGCTGCAAGCTGTGCACACAAATCGGAGCTCCATCAAAAGTTGGCAAATCTTTCCCCACCTTTACATGGGCTTTGAAATCTGACAGACTTGTGTTTGCATTCTGGCTCTACTACTTTCTAGCTTTGAGATCCTGAGAAGGTTACCTAACACTAGGGCATCAAACTGCCTCATATGCAAACTCTAGAAAGCAAAACCACCCACCGCATCTGATTGTTTCATCACCTGGTTGAGGGCTCCTGGGTTCTTAACTCAGCATGAGTTCTGATTATTATAACAAGGCGGTTGGTGCTGAAAACCTGAATGGTGACTTCCAGCTCAAAATTCCGTAATCAGCATTCCCTAATTCTAAACATATGAAGTAAGTACAAAGTAGATTATCTTCATCTCTTCAACACATTCCTAGCATACTACTTGCCAATGGGCATTCGGCAAAAGCTAGGAATGTGTTTACTAATCTACCACAATCTAAACATTCCCGGTGAGCAGGGTAATCTTGGCAGAAGAAGTTTTTAGACTGGGGAATGCTGAAAACAAAACTAGGGAGTAAAAGCCACTAGGATAGGCAAAGCAAAGCAGACGGCCCCGAAGACCTGGCTTTCTAGTGAATTTTGTACATAATGTTCTACTTAGCGCAGAAGTGAATTCCACCTGTTAAGAGTATTAATTCCATCTAGAGTAATGGGGACATCTCATCCATCATTAACCTATTCCCCAAGCGCTTAATGTACTTTAGTATGCACAGAACAATAAACACTCTAAGTGGCAGAGATACACAAATTAAAAAAGCTCTCAGCTCCCAGCCCCAGAAGGGAATTATTGTCTAAAGTTTATATGCCCACTGAGAGATCTGGTTAAATAAAAATCCAGCCCACCCACATTAAGTGTTTTGGGGAATATGGGAAGTAAGAATGATTAAATCATACAACTCTTAGGGGACAGAAGCCTCTAAGTGAGATCACTAGGGCTGAATTTTACTGCGGTCATGTTTATACTTCTTTCATTCTAACCTTTTCTCAGTCTTTTTTTTCACAGCCTCTGAACCTGTGCCCACGCCAGTTAGAATATTGCTTTAGGTCGCTCGGCTTTTGAGAACTGTCATTTAGGATCTTTTGAGCTCAAAGAAAAAAATATATTAATTCAGGATTTTTTAAAGCCCTATTAAATAAATTGAAATTCTGGGTAAATTGCAGACATATTAAATATATCGCTGCTAACCCAACATTCTTTTTTTTTTAAATGAACCTCTGAGAAATTAAAGGCTAGCCAACTGACACACACATGTGTGTGCTCACGAGTTCACACACACACACCTCCAACCCCCCCCACACACACACACACTCTTTTCCAGTATGTGGACAACCATTCAATATAAAACAACATAATAATGGCAAATGGGGAACAACTCTTAGCAAATTAATTGGGATTACACTGTTGTTTCCTTGTTAATAGTATTATTGCTTCATAGACACTACTATCTGCCTTAAAAAACTATCTACTTAGCCACCTGTAATGACACATACTAGTGAAGGGCAGGCAGAAGAATTGGAAGTTCAAGGTCAGTCTTGGCTATCTGAGACTGTTTCAAAAAAAAAAAAAATCCAAGAACAACAACAAAGAACTGGCAGGGGAAATTGAAGCAAAGTACTGTAGTTGAGTTTCAGAAAATTGGCTTGAATGACTCATTGTTCTGGCTTGCATGAGAGGCCCTTAGCTTAAGGCTTTTTGTCAGTTAACAAATAATCATAAACCGGACTAACTAATGAATGCTAATAGGTTTTTCTCCACTGATGCACATTAGTCTTAATTTACTGTACACATTTCGTATTCATACAACTCAATTATCCATATTACTGCTACCCATAAAAAGCTGTCTCTTCCATGTATATTGATGTTAAGTAGAACCTCTTGTTAAGTATTCAGTTATAGCAAGATGTCTGCTTTTTTCCAGGCCACAAGATAAAAAACCTTTTAACCTAAAATGCTTAATTAATGCTGCAGTTAAAATTTCCCTATCACTATAGTAGCTGCCACTATCTGCACTTAGGTAGAGATTATTTATTTTTGAACTATGCTTGTAGGCCACCTGTTTGCCCCTTTCTGTAGTTCACATCCCTTTTCAGTCACCAGCAGAATAGTCCTCACAATAGAGGTGTTCAGTACAATTCTGAGGATGCTCAGAGGATAAGAAACAAGTGAGTGAGCGTGCGTGTGTGTGTGTGTGTGTGTGTGTGTGTGTGTG
>BDUI01000137.1:429469-439956 GCA_002335545.1 Apodemus speciosus
TTTTTCGAGACAGGGTTTCTCTGTATAACCCTGGCTGTCCTGGAACTCACTCTGACCAGGCTGGCCTCGAACTCAGAAATCCGCCTGCCTCTGCCTCTGCCTCCCAGAGTGGTGGGATTACAGGCATGCGCCACCACCGCCTAGCAAATGTTTGTTTTCTATAATCCACACTTAGATGAATATATACAACATTTCAAGCACGCCCCCAGCAAATCATTCACATGCCTTTACAAGTTATGTTAGCTAATTTTCATAGTTAGCTAATTTTCAATTACCTTCATTGTTTGTTTTTTTTTGTTTTGTTTTGTTTTGTTTTAGTTTTAATTGCTCATGATTCCTGGCTACTCGGTATGATTGGGCCTAAGGTAGTACAAACGGTGAAAGGAACTTACAAAGTGGAGTAGTAGAGAAGGAATAGAGGAGACAGGGATAGTCAAAACCAAAGGGAAAGGTATAACTAACTACTAAAATTTGGCTTATCTTCTGGAAGAAGTTGTTATCATTAGAGTTCAGTATGTGAGCTCATTTTCAGCTCCTCTCTATAAGGTTAAAACTATCTGGAATAAATGTCCTCCCTTCAATATGAAGATGGCACTATGTGTAAACCTACAGGAGACGCCCAGGAGACTGACAGAAGCAGCATTATTTTACACAGAATCCAGCACACAAACACTGTGTGTGCACTGGGTTTATAGCTCAATGGGATAGCAAGATGTAACATTTGTATGGCTCTGATTACCCGCCCTAGGATCATAAAAAAGAAAACAACACAGCAACAACAACAACAACAATAACAAAGCCCTATACTGACATATCAACTCATTGGCATTCATGAGCTATACATAATTACAAAACCAAAACAAAAATGTGTTAAAGTCTAACAGATTATTAGAGAGATGGTAATAATATTGCTTAGATTATAATTTCTATATTATCAACCTATTGCTAATATGCAAACTCTTAATCGATCTGGTCTAAACCTACTTCCCAAATATCCTGCTGAATGAAACAGAAATGACCTTCTGATCCAAAAGGATATGAATAACTAATTCGAATCTGAACCATCCTGAAGCCAAGCTCATTGAATAACTCAATGGTAGTTCTCTGAAGCCATTATTCATAACCTATTATGCAAAAAAGCCAAAATAGAGATTCTGAAGAGTGTACAAACTCAGCATTAGTCATTTCTGACTGAAAGGGGATTAACACATTGACAAATCTCCAGGGGAAGAGACTGAAGGCCATCCATGGAAACCACTGGCCTGCTCTGCTAACTGGGAGCCACTTGATCATTTTACTGGGTACTTGAGTTGCTCCACCAGATGTGGAACAAATTAAATGGAGCCTGCTTTCTGATTTCTGGGGCTGGCAATCTATATTCTATGCCCAAAACACTGCTCCTGTCTGAGCTCCCTTTTCTCAGCAGTGATTTGAATCTCTGGTCTATGTGTATCCCTCTGGTCAGTGGGAAATGAAGGAGAAAGGGATCATTTAACTTTCCTGCATCCTCCGCCAGGCTACCAAAGCAAAAGGCTCTCACAAAAAGACAAAGCAGGGCATATGTGTAACAGTGTGAGGGCAGTAACAGTAATATTCTTTATTTGCCTCAGGACAGATCTATCTTTAAATTAAACTGCCACCGTTGCTGTGGCTTTCACAGAGGGCTGCAAATCTAGGAGTAAGTGAGCCATCACACTGTCATTTCTGAGTTTCCTGTTCACATAGGAACTGTGAAGTGACACACCATCTCCTTCCTGCTCAGTGTGATGTGCAAGGCATGGATTATTCTTACAGCGGATATCATTTTCCCTTTGTAAGGCCAGGATTAGCTTTGGGGCAGGGAAGAAACTAATGGGCATTTGATGTCCAGATCTGGGAACCAGCAATGCAGAAGCAATTCTTTCTGGTTTTGGGGTTAAATTTAGACAGAAAAGAGGCACTTTATTATTATTATTATTATTATTATTATTATTATTATTATTATTCCTATCTCTGATTATTTGTAGTTCTCTAACCTTAAGTTCAGACATAAAGCCTTGTTATTCACCCAATTATGCTGGAGCCCATTTGCCAGCAGACTTCATATACCTGACACTGAGAGTGTTCTTCCCAGGCAAGATCACTGTGGTGCTGGTTTATGTCCCTTGCCTAAAGAAACATTGTTCAAACCCTCCTAAACAGGCCTCCACTTCTCCTTTTCCCTCTGCTAAGGCATCTGAGATTGCCTTGTGTGCCTAGCCCTCCCTGGTGCCCTCCTAGCTCTTCTGCTCTGTCTCTGTCCTTCTTCCTGGATCTCCTGCACAAACGTAAACTTACCATTAATACCTGGTATTCACATTTACTAATTAAATCAGGCCGACTAAAGAATGATTCTTATAATGTAAATAGCAGAAGCTCAGAAGTTCAATGTGATCTGACTAAGCACATTTTACTGAAATCCTTTCATATAGTTCCAATATACACACATGTACAGACACACACACACACACACACACACACACACACACACACAGTCATTGCCAACATTCTGTGCTACAGAGAAGTAAAGAAGTAAAGTCTTAGGACCTTTGCATCTCCTGTTGACCAGACTGAAAATATTCTTTGTCTAGATCCCTATGTAGTGCCTGTCATTATCCAGTATCATCTGACAGTATCATGACTTCTCAGAGAGGCCTGTCTTGCTTGACCTTCTCTATTTCCCCATCATATTAGCTCCACCATAAAACTTATCATCAGCTTATATCATGTTGTTTATTTCTATATATGTTAACTTTTGGTCAAGATTATCGTGAGAGAGACAGTCATTTTCTTCTTACATATCTATTGCTGACACCTAAGTAAGACAAGAAAAATGTCTGTAAAGAACAATTTGCAGTTACTCAATAAATATTCATTGAAAATAGAAGCGACTACAGGATACTGTCCAGTTTATTTGTCTGGGTCTTCATTATAATCCTATTTTTACTTTGCTGATCATCCAACTGAGGTTTAAGGATAGCACATGGCTTGATCAAGTTAGAGTATATTAGGTATAAGAATTTCCTTTGATGAAGTTGTGACAAAACTATTTGTTTTGTGTGGATAGGTTGTGTTTGTCATCCCTAACTAGTAGCCCAAAGAATTTTTTGCCAAAAAGATACACACACAGAGTTATTATTGGCTCAGAACATTCTAGGGTAATTAACCATGAACTCAGCATTCCTTGTTTGTCATGAATTGCCCAAAGAGTAAATGTTAGCTTCCTAATTTAATGTAAGGAAACTTAGGCACTTTACAATAAATACCCTGTGCCAAGATGCTAGGCTTCTCCCTAGTTTTTAACATTCGAAGCCTTCGGATACCAAATGTAACACATATATAAGCCTTTACAAAATAACCATGAACATTGGGAGACTTAACTATCCCCAGCATCTGGAAATTCAGAATAACCTGTATTCTACCTGCCTGTATCCAGGCATTATAACAGACTTTTTCAGTCTAGTATTTCTTAGAAATTCCAGGAGCAAATACAGACCATGAGTATGAACCAGATTTTAACTTRGGTCAGTGCTTAACTAGTTCTTTTTGACTCCTAAAAGTTGTGTCTATACGGTTCCCCGATGTTTAAAGAAGAGTTTGCCCCAATCTGATTTCATGTGACACTAGTTAAAGGCCATTTGTTCAGTAGATTAAGAAGTTTATCGCTTAGTGATTGCCGTATTTATGCCTTTGAGTGATTCTCATATAAACAAATTCATGGGTCAGAAAATAATTCTTTGTCAAGCCATGTTTCCTGGTTTGGGGTTTATTATGGCCACCATGATATAACTTAGCATACCTGAATATCTGTAGTATGCACTCAGCACTAATGGACAATAAGTGATAGTGAAGTTTTGTCAGGTCTGATCCAAATTACCTGTGGCTGCTGTGAATTATATGGAATTACATAGAGTTTAATGGTTCTCTGGCAATTTGCCTTGGCCCAAAGCCAAGGTAGCTAATGCTTCAATCAAAGTGCTCTCCCTATCCCCACCCCAAGACTTGTTTCTTTTCCTGCCTGTGAAGAAGTCTTCAATGCCTCTCACAAACGCCAAAGAGTTCCATGACCYTCATCTCTTCCTCCTCCTCCTGCTCCTCCCCCACCTGTACGCCATGACATATTAATGGCCTCGGCAGGTTTGCAGAGTCACATTGCTTGGCTAGCAGTTACAAAGAGAAGACTTTTTAAGATTTGATTAAAACAGAAGAGCCAGCAGAGAAAAGATGAGAAGAACTAGCAGTTGGCTCTTGCCCTTTCTCCAGTAGTGCCATCTGCTAGATCAAAATGCTCCCGATGGCTAAGAGCCCTGGCTCCACACTGCAGCATTACCTACAACAGCAGGCCTCCTGAGCCTCATCACAACCTTTAAACGCTTGTGGGAACACATCCCACCATGTGCAGGTAAACTGCCCAACAAAGAGAATCCCATTGTGCAACAAATTGCCATCCTCTGTTTTAGGAACCTCGTGAGCCTTAGGCTGGGATTCTGCCACGGACAGTTGCCATCCCTTTGACTGGGTTGAGAGAATGGGAAAAGGCCAAGTATGCAAAGGCCGAAAAGAAAAAAAAAAGAAAAGAAAGAAAAGAAAATAGACCCTGATAAACTGGCAAAACCACATTTTAAAAATCTCGAGATGCACTGTTTCCTCCCCTGATTCTTCTCACCAGTATCTGCTCACCACCAACCCCCAGTCCTCCCCAATTGCTTTTCAAACTTTCAGTCGAGCTTCAGGACTAGTAACTCCTCTTATTCTTTGGCAAAGGTGAAGCCTGGAGGCTTTGTCTGACCAATTCTAAAGTCCCACGGACTGGCTGTACCAGGAAGAAAGCTCATTTAAAAAAAAGACTAGCTGTCATAGTACCAGCAGGAGGGAAGGGCAGAAACCACAGGATTCCTACTCTGCACTGATTGCTGCTAACTCATTTCAGCTGCTAAGTAGAGGCCCCGTTGGGGGGAGCCACAAGAGGAAATGGGTTCCATGTACAGTCCACCTTAAATTGCTCACAATTGTGTCTTGAAAATAGGCTCCGCTAAACATTTCACATGCCTATTAGGACAAGCTGCAAAGCTTTCGGCTTTGCTGCACTTTTTGCCCAGATTGTCTGAGTCACTTTCCTATGGCAAAGATGATTAAACAGTTGGCAAGTGTGATATGTGCAGGGAAGATAAAGGAGCTCCAAGGAGAGTTAAATCTGGACCCAGGAAGGATGGTTTAAGTACGGTTGACTTTTAGGCACATAAAGGATTTAAAGGATTTAGAGGATGAAGACCAACTGTTCTGAATTTGATTGAAAACAAGGAGGTAGGAGGGGGTGGGAAGAATTTAAAAATGAAAATAAGAGGTCTTATGATAGGAAGAACTTTCTGCCTGGAAACGTAGGTAGATCTTAGATGGTGTGGATTGGTCAGTCGATCATGGCTGTGGACTGTTCTTTGGAGTGGTTCTTCCAGTGGTAGAGGGCAAGAATGAAAGGCAGCTGAAAGTGCCACTTCAGGACTCTAGACTTTTCCTGTCTGTAACAGTCCAAGCTCTTGAGAAGGGTCACTGGCATACCCAAGGGGAAAACAGGGGCAACACGCGGCTTACTGCTGCTTCCAAATGTTGAAATTCATCCTCGACTCTTTATAGACATTTCTAAGAGCCAAGCCTGTACTCCAGCCCCCACAATCTAAAGGGAAGGAAGGAAAAGCTCACGTTTGACTTGCCAGGGCCCTTAGGCCATACATATGGGAATAATAGTTTCTGAGCCCAAAAGCAGGACATGGTCTAACAATTATATTTATGGGGACAAAAGGACAGAGTATGTGAAATCAGAGCTGTCCTTGGGAAATGTGGGATGTATGGTCTCCATAGCCACATATTATCTCTTCCTGAGGGTTCTGACACAGGAGAGAGTTAATTAAAACTGTGCTGTGTTGTTTGGGCCTGGATTCTTTCTTTGTCTGCAACAAGATCAGTTAGGACTGTGAAAAGCCCCAGCACAAACTTAAATTCCTCCTGTGGAGGTTGCTGTGTATCCTCCCCCATTTCAAAACTTTGTAAAAGGGCCTTGCCTGTTAACCATACGCAGCTCTACAGGACATTAGAGAAGAAATGTAACCTAGTATAAGAAATCCCATTAATTCATTCATTTACTAATTCCTTCCTTCCTGACAGCAGTGGTTCTCAAATCATCAGCCCTAGACCAGCAGCTTTATTGTCTCATGGATGCTTGTAGGAAATGGAACTCACCCTTGCCTAATGCCTACTGAATCACAGATTCTGGGGTAGAGCCAGGAATGTGTGTTTTAATTCCTCTAGGTGATTATGATGAGTGCTAAAGTGTGAAAATCCCTGGATTAGGCAATCTCCCGGGGATGCTTACATTGATAATCAGCAACAATGCCATTAACCAGGAAAATGAAAGCCACAGGCATGTTTGCTAAGGACAAGGATTAGCCATCAGTATGTCTGACAATCTAGCCTATAATGTCTCTCATAATCCTGGGATCACAGAGTCATCTGACTCTTACCAAATTGTAGTTCAGCTTGAAACCTCATAGGTTCCATGTCGGTAGATTCAACCATTTGTAGACAACAAATACTTCAAAGAGTGAAAAACTGTCTCTGTTTTGAAGATTCTTAGATGTCTCTTCTTACACTATTTCTTAAATAATACACTAATAACAACCATTTTACACAGCATGGGCAGTGTGTATCTGTGTCCTGGGTAACTAGAGATGCTTCTCAGTGCAAACATTATGCTTTTATATATGAGGTACTTTTATATATGAGCATCCCAAGATTTTTGGTATGTGTTTGAAGGATTTCTGGAACCAATTCTCCATGGATACTTTAAAAAAAAATCAACTGTAATGAGAGGCTAGGATTCGAAGGGCTGGAGAGATGGCTCAGTGGTTAAGAGCACTGACTACTCTTCCAAAGGTCCTGAGTTCAATTCCCAGCAACCACATGGTGGCTCCCAACTATCTGTAATGAGATCTCATGCCCTGTGTTGGTGTGTTTGTAGATAGCAACAGTGTACTCACATAATAAAATAAATAAGTAAATCTTAAAAAAAAAAAGAAGAAGTTTAGAGAGAAATTAAAAAAAAAAAGAACCAACAGAGGCTAGGATTCAAAGGGATAACTTAGCTTCTTTGCTCCAATAGTCTTTTGTCAAATAAGCCAAAGGGTTTCTCCTCTAAATGCTATTCAGATATGCACACACTACTCTTGAGCATTTTGTGACTATATTAGCCATTAGCCTCGATGTGGGTTTGAACATAATGAAGGCTCACCCTACAGACTGAGCCGGGAAGAGTTTCTGTTCAACAGCATTATTTTTACTTTGAAACATGCATAGATAAAAGAACAACCACTTAATGCTGGTCCTTAAACCTTACTAACATTAAATCACAATTAAATAAAACAATTATTGTTTCATCCTGATCTAAACTGATAAATTTAATCATAATGTCTGTTTAAACAGGAAAAAGAAATGCTTCTGGGTGAATTAATTATCAAAGTGAAGGGCACTGAGCACCAAATCTTATTAAGTGCCACCTGGTTCTCCCCTACAGTATCAGTTAGTAAAGAAAAAAAGAGATCTGAGCACAGCCTTGTAGTTAATCAACTACTTCTGGCTGCCAGTAAGGCTGCTGGTTCTGTTAGGAAAGTCACATAGCATAGTTAATTCAAATCAATGCATGAGAGGCAGAAACCAGCCTGGTCTTCCTAGCAAATACCAGACCAACCAATATTACACGGTTAGATCTCATCTAAAAATAAAAATAAATAAATCAGCACATGAAAATTTCTGGGGCAAACTAGCATTTTATGTATTAGTAGAGATTTGGGGGTACATTTAAGATTTTTCATTATATATAAATTTTGCTTCAAAAGAAGAGAATTCTAAACCCTGAACACTGGTAAGTAATAACACATATTGAAGCTTTTGTGGGGACCAGTTCTTAACTTACTGGGAAATGTACTAGAAAGTAATAGAGCTACTAAATGGAGTAAATAAACAGGTAAATAAATCTATGCTAAAGACAGTAAAGCACAGACTTTAACAAAAACTCTGGTGTCAGGCATGAGAAACTTCCTCTGGAGTTGTTGACCAAGGGAATTAAAAAGATCCAATAACAACATAGGATTTTACTATATTTTAGCTGCTTCCTAGATATAGAAGTCCCTGTCAATGGATGAAGACTGAGGAATTGGTCTGACTTTAACCTGGATATCTTCTCTCTGAGAACTAGTCCTCATAGGATTAGAAGGAAAGATGCAAGCTGCCAAGGAAGAAAAGCAATCAATAATTCTATCCAGCTGTAAAGTCTACAGACCACAGCAGTGGCCAGTCTGGAAAGGGGTCCCAAAAGACATAGTGGTACTTGCATCCAGGGGTAACCAACAGCCACCTAATTGGTCCATTCAGTATAAGGGCATTTATATCTGGCACTGTAAACTTAGCCAACTGCCCATGGTTGAGGTCATGAATTTTAGAGGAGAAGCTACTAGGTATTACTTTCCTAAACCAGGACAATTCTAACTATATTATAAATACATATCCGTACATCCACAGATAAGTGGAGCTTTTACTCCTTCATCAAGGAAGCTCCATTTTGCAGAGGACAGGGACCATTACAGAAAGCCACAATGGGTCAAAATGCAGATATCAACTGACCATGGGTTGCCCAATCCTATTTTACACATTTACAATGTAACTTCAACACATAAGGCTCAGGGAATAGAGGGCAGAAAGTTTATAAAATCCAGAGGACCAGGACTGGGTAATCTTTTCTAATAAATGATCAAAATATGTTATAAATGATCAAAATATGTTTTATGAAACTCTCAAAGATAAAAATAATTCATAATTTAAAAGTATGGTAAGACGTTTAACAGAATCTAGGTGACAGGTGTTTGAGAATCATCTTTTTTTTTGTATATTTGAATTTTTCCACTATGCAATGTCAAAATAAATGCAAAACATGCAAAAGGCCTATTGGTTTAATTATAAAGCAGACCTTTCATTAATTTATTTCACTGTGTGTGTGTGTGTGTGTGTGTGCGCGTGTGCGTGTGTGCGCGCGCGCCATAAACTAATTCAAATCCTGACTTCCCCATATAGTACAACAATGTGACCTTGGGCAAGTCACTTCACGTCTCTGGAACCTGATTATTTAACAATTAAATTATTTTTTAAAATGGGGATAATGGGACTCAGAGTAGTTATAGTTAGAATAGCATGTAAATTGCTGTCTACTTAATGAGTGTTCCATTAGCTGGGAAACTGACTAAAATACCCCTCATTCATCTTCTATGCTTTCCACAGGTCTTCAACAATGTGAGGTCTTTTGTATCAACTGCTTGAATACTGAATATCTTTTGTTTTGTAGAAATGGTTTGCAGATTGGGCCAAGCCTTTGGGTTATGGTGTACACACCACGAACCAAATGACTGAACTTGCATTCAATCAAATATTGCCATGCAAACTTCTTGCAAAGAGGCTTTTGGAAAGAATACCAAGCAAATTTGAAGGCAAAAAGAAAAGTGATGCTAGCGTATGGTCTAAGGTAATGTTGGTACCTTAGCTTGAATTCTAACTTCTACCCATAGCTCCACCACTGTTTCCGGTTCTGGGATGGTGCGCAACGTAAAGGAAAAACATACTCGTCCCTTGTTGGTTTCCTTTTCAGTTCATTTTCTGCACGGATTCTCCCTGAATTTGTTCCTTTAATGTAAGCCCTTTCCTTTAATGTGATTCATAACTTAGGGTGAGACAGATGAACCATTCCCCTACTCTAGGCTAAGCCTATGCTCTTCTGCAAATGATCAACCCTGGCTTTAGTGAGTCCTCTGGTCAGTTTAGAGCAACCTGGAAGTTGGATGGGAGCCCCCCAAGAGAGCATGGTCAGACTCCTGGGGCTCAGGAAGCAAGCAACTCAAGGACAGACTGGTGAATAGCCATCTCAAGTTTTTACAGAGGTCAGAAACGGTTAAGAGTAAAGCATACAGTCCAAGAAGCTCTTCAAAAGAGCACATTATGAAACTGCTGTACCACAGCATGCAGTACAAGAAGCCATGCCTCCAAAGTGCAGGCATTTCTTTCATAGTTCAAATCCAATCGGGCTATGGTTAAAGCAAGCATTTAAGGAGAGAGAAGACAGCAATATCAAGCAAGTCTTGATCACTGGGCCTTCGCATATAATTGAGACTGGCTTTAGGAATCAGAGGCTACAAGCTGGACCTATGCTCCCTGTGCCACCAGCAGCTCTTTTACAGTATACAGAACTCTTAGTACACTTGAAAACGCCAACATATTGCTGTATATTTAAGGATTACTGACCACTTTAAATGCACTTTAATAGTTTGCAAATATGATTTAATTTACCATATGTTAAGACAGCCATATCAGATAAATAGTGGTAATATTTAATGATAGGATCTAGCAGAGTATCACTAAATGATCTTTTCTTTTTT
>BDUI01000137.1:443755-463958 GCA_002335545.1 Apodemus speciosus
CTACACAGAGAAACCCTGTCTCGAAAAACCAAAAAAATAAAAAAAATAAAAAATAAAATAAAATAGCTAAAGTATAATCTAAAGGAAAAAAAGAAAATGCCATTCAAATTAGGAAACCAGATTCCCAGTTTTAAGAGAGTGCTTTTAGTGTAGACAACTGCCTTCATAATCCTATGCTTTGGATAGGCCATTCTACTATTCCAAACACAGTCACATAATTATCTTGCTTTTTTTCTCTTAATAATGGCCCAAGGCAATCAATAATGTTGGCACTCTATGACTCTAATACATATTAAAAAAGCTGAGGATCATAGAGAAGAGACTTCCGTAAAATCTCTTACAAGAACTAAATGCCTTCTGCATCCTGGTTTCATGTTCTTTTCATCCTCTATATGGTCTATTTTGGACATTACTTCAAAGTGTTCTTCTTCCCACTTCCTGTAAACCAGTAATTATTCTACCCATTTTAATAATTATTTCTAAGATAATACTTAAATATATTTGTTAAGCATATATAGTAGGAATAATCAGAACCCTTAAAATACACAGATGACTCAGACACACCAAATCTATTCCCTAAAGTTCTGCTCAGGTCTCACCATAGCCAACCAAGAAATTTCCCCTGTTGACACCAATTCAATAAGCTCAGCCCATTGCCTTTTAAATGTCTACCCTCAGGTTATCTTATTAGTGCTTTACTCTCTACCATTATACAATGGTAATCAGTCTCTGGTTTCTAGTTTGTTGTTGTTGTTGTTGTTGTTTTCTTTTGTTTTGTTTTGTTTTGTTTTTTTTGCTTCTCCCTTCCTTATTCCCATCTAGCACAAAGCTGGATACAAAAAGGAACATTTACTGAAGTGTTATTAATGGATGGCTTGATTCATTAAAGACAGTATCTCTGATTCCCAGATCAACAATTCATTCTAAACGTGTGTGTGTGTGTGTGTGTGTGTGTGTGTGTGTTGTGTGAATGTGTAAGTATATGTGTAGGTATGTGTGTAAATGTACATATGTGTGAGTGTGTGTATATATGTGTAAATGTGTATATGTGTGTATATATGTGTTAAGGTGTATATGTATGTATATGTGTGTGTGCACATGTGTGTGAGGTGTAGGGGCTATGTGCATTTTGATCCATTCACCACTCATCCAATGGCCCTGAGGGTCACTAACTCAATGCTGTCAAAATGCAGCATCAGCACATAGTTATTTTACATTCCAGCAGGTATTGAAGCAAAGAAACTCTTACCCCTAATTTTTCAAAATAAATATTTCTCTTGTTCCAAGTGACATCTTGTGTACATTTCTGAAATAAAGTCCAGATGAGAAACCAGTCCATATGTATGTCCATCCCAATAAAAGAATAGTCAGTTCCTGTTCATGGTCACTTTCATTTCTAAAACCCCAAGTGAAATGTGCAGAGAGAGGAGGGGGGAGGAGAGAGACCAAGGATCAAGGCATCAGGTTGCAGGAAGGGGGTAGGTCAACTTGTGAAAGATTGTTAAAACAATCTCATCAAGGCCTGTGGCGAGCCTGGTAAGACTAGGGCATGGGAATGGCCAGAATAAGGTGCTGTAATGGTATCTGTCTCCTCTTGTGCCTGGCGATGTAGATTTCTTAGGCTCACAAATGAGAAGGCAGCTAAATTTTGTTCTTAATAAGACAGGACCCTTTAGAAATAAGGGATATCAAAGAAAGTAAACTCAAAGAAGCCAACTAGACAAATACAATATAAAGAGCATCAAACTCTTGGTTATTTCTTACAGTTCTAACCAAGAGTGAAGGAATATTTTTTCTATTTCTTTTTCTCTTCCATTACTGTCCAAGTATTCACCATTGTTTCAGGTATAGTGAGTGACAATATCAATTCAGTTTTTTCCAGTATCAATTCTTTGTCCCATAGGGATTATTATTCTCATTTTATAAGTGGCAAAACTAGTATAACTTTACCTATTGTCATAGTTTTAACATAGATTCAATAGGTTGTTTTTTTTCCCTATTGCTGTGCCTTCCCAGTATGTTGACACACTTGGTTTTAAATACTGTGCAGCAAACCCTAACAGAGAAAAAGCAGGCAGGGCCATTCATTCCTTGTTAAAGGAGTAGGAGACTCAAAGAAAGAAGAAGGATATTCAAGTAAATGATGAATACCTCCAAAGGCTTCCCTTAGGGAGAGACAGGCGACAGAACATGAGGCAGAAACAGATGGAACCAGATTGCAAATAGGTTCCTATCCCACATTAAGTAGTGTGGATTTTCTGCTGGGAGATATGTGATAGAGTAGAAGATCCAGAATGGGTCTCTGGTTGGAGAAAGGCATGGTGGCCGTGAGGACAGCTGATTCTAAGGAGCAAAGGAAGCACTGACTGCAGTACAGACCGGACCAGGGTTAAGAATGTATGGCAACAGTCAGTCTGAGGCCCAGCTTTGAAAAGGCTGCTTCCAGTGAAATCACCCCCCCAACCCCCAGTATTCAATTTCAAAGCTGGGCCTGCAAGCTTTGCAGCATCTATCCCCCGCCCCAGCCTTGCCTTAAACACTGCATATGTTACTTTGACTTACAAACTACTAACAAGTTTTGTTTGGTCCTTTGGGGCCTCCTCATTTGTCTCCATTTTCTAAGCTGAAGGCTTTGTAGCTCCCCTGGGCCCAGCTTAGCCCAGATGGCTGGGGCAGGCGGAGAGAAATCAGGTAGGCTCCAAATACAAAGGGCCTTGATTAGCACGGTTCACATTCCTCACATTGCACTGCAATTCACAGTGAAACCCTACAGAAGGATTTTATGAAAGGTTTAGGATGAGTTTGGGGCTGCTTTTCTTTCTTCTTCATTTTTTTTATAAGTGTGTTTCTGGGCTATAGCTATTTCCTCTGTCCTTGAGTTAAATAACTGCAGAGTTTACAGCAATGCAGAAAAGATGTTTTATAGGGATTGGGGATCCAGCATGAAAGACCACAGCAATAATCACAAAAGAACAGGGAAATGAGGCTGCCTGGGGTAGAGCTCATAAGGGAAGTTTCAGCTAGCACAAGTGCACAGAAGTCAGGCAAAACTACCTGCTTGATACTCAGGCCAGCTCTAGCCCTCAGCGAATTTGCAACCAACATGCAGAGCTGATTTTGTTCTGGTCATATGCACCCAGTAGAGCACTAGTATAATCCTAAGGTGTAGACTTTCTCCATCAACCAAGGAAACTGAAGCACACAAATGAGTCACATGTATTTCATAGATAAAAGCAGTCAGCAAAACATTCATGGGAAATCTACCCTCTTAAAGAACAGGATATTCATAACAAAATCTCCTAGGTTTACATCTTTACATGTAACTTATATTTATTATTACTATTCTTGTCTCACAAAATTTCATTACATTTTCACTTATGTGTATCACTGTACTTTGCTGATATCTGCTCTCCCTTGTATCTTACCCACCCTTGTGCCCCCCAAAACTGGTTCCTTCTCTACCAAAATAATCGCCCTACTTTCCTGTTCATATGATATATACAAACACTATACTCTAGTATAATTTATTGTATGTTTTTAAATAGATCTCAGGTGATAAAGTATATATATATGAACATACATGCATACATGCATGCATGCATACATACATACATATATACACATCCCAGTCTGGATTCACGTACATGAGCAAAAAGCAATTTCATTCCTGAAATCTCCATTGCAGAGAAAAAGTGAGGAAAGGAGGGTTTTTTGGTTTTTTTTCTCTCCATTTCTGTCATTTCCTTTAAGGCACACAGACACACAGACACACAGACACACACACACACACACACATACACACACACACGGGTATACACATACACACACACAAGAGAGACACAAAGACAGAAACAAAGATATACAGAGGGAGACAGACAAAGAGACTGAGACAGATTCTTTGACCTTTGTTTTTAGCTAATAGCTTTATTGAAATATAATTTATATATCATGCAATTGCCATATCATAAAGATTCATTAATTTTATATGCAATGCAATAGCTGCTACTATATTTTCAGAGTGAAACAATGACGATCATCAACATCTCATTTTAGAACATTATTATGACCCAAAAAGGGAAGCTTTAGCGCATATGGCTCTTATATACCCTGTCTCTACGTTCCTATATCCTAAGATGCCTTCACAAATCATGGCTCAATAAATTTGCCTTTGCCTATAAATAGAATATGGTCATTTGTGCATCTCATTTCTCTCTCTGTCTCTGTCTCTCTCTCTCKSTCKSTCTCTSTSTSTGTSTGTGTGTGTGTGTGTGTGTGTGTGTGTGTGTGTGTGTGTGTGTGTGTGTGTGAATGCCTGTCAACTACAGGTTTTATTTCTCAGGTGCTGTCAACATTGTTTTTCAAAACATCTTTTGTTTATTGGCCTGGAGCTCCCCCAGTAGGAGACTGACTACCCTGCAAGCCTCAGGAAGCACTTGGCTGACTTTCCAGTAGGATCACAAGCGCCCACTGCATCCAGAGATCTTCCTTGGTTCTGGGGATCAAACTCAGGGCCGCATGTTTACATAGAAATTGTGCTACCTACCTAGCCCTGGTTTCTTTTACTTAGCATAATGTTTCCAAGCTTCATGCACATCATAGAACATACCAGTATTTCAATTCTCTTTATTGACAAATAGTATGGGACACACCACATTTTGTTTATCTAGTTATGTCTTGATGGACATTTGGGTTACTTCAGTGTTTTACTATTGTGGATAAACATCCATGTACAAATTTCTATATGGGCATGTTTTCATTTCTTTTAGATGGTATCTAGGATGATATGATGTACAGCATAGCTCAATGTATGTTGAGAAAAAGAAGCAAAGGAACTGCCAATGTGTTTTCCCATGTTTTTCAACATGCCTATTCCATTTTATATTCTTATCAACATTTATGGCAATGAACAAACACTTAGTTTGTAGAAATTATGAAAAAGTCAACCATTTAAATGCCCTTGAAATTGTCCTCATGACACACAGGGAGTAGAGAAATGGTTACCCAACTATATCTACTGAACTCAGGTAAGAACAGTAGGGTCAGTGGCACTTAAGACGTGACTTGTTCCTAGGCCACCTCTTTTCCAGTATTATAAAAGCTGTGTTCCAGACGAATATGCTAAGAGACTGGCTCCTTTTATCCTCTATAGTTCACCCCATCAGGGGAGCAGGTAGCTTCTGTTACAGAAGTGCAGCTCTAGGATGCTACCATTAAAAGGATGGGTGTTGTTCCCCTCCCCCACTTTCATTCATATGAATGCTTTGCTCCAGGAGCTAATGAAATATCAAATGTTCCAGAAATCTAACAAAGACACAGCTAAACAGAGCCTCCTGGGGTCACCAACATCTGGAAGTCTAGAGTCTGTGTACATGTGTGCTTATCTGGGAACAATCTGAGTGAGAAGGCAGGCAGCCTGTAAAATATTCTCCAACTACACAAATCTAGGAGATCACGGGTCTTAAACACAACCTTGATAAAACATGGGTTGAACAATGACCTATTATTATCCAGAATCTGCTCATGAGAATGTGGATTTTAAGAAAAATCATGTTGGCCTGGTGGTGGTGGTGGTGGTGGTGGTGGTGGTGGTGGTGGTGGTGGTGGTGGTGGTGGCTCACACCTTTAATCCTAGCACTCTTGGAGTCAGAAGCCGGGTGATCTCTGTGAGTTCAAAGCCAGCCTGGTCTATAGAGTGAGTTCTAAGACAGCCAGGGCTATACAGAGAAACTTCTGTCTCAAAAAATAAAAATAAATAAAATTCAGCCCTAGAAGTCCAGATAGAAAGAGAACATCTGACTAAATTTAGTGGGGAGGAGAATCATAAATACCTGAACTGTGAAAACAAACTGCAAACTACACATAAGTTTGAGAATGAGGAGTCGAAGTCTGACAGGCTATGGGGCATAGGCATTATGTTTGATGGATAAATGGTTCATGTGGATCCAAGAATGATCTCTGTGAAGCTAGGCTAAAAGATAAAAACAAATAGAAATGTAAGCATGGACATCAGAGAATACACATTGTAGGAGAATTGGACTTCCCAGAATTAGACCAAACATCATCATCATCATCATCATCATCAACAACAACAACAACAACAACAAAATCAGATGGCTAAATATATAAAAGTTATAGATATTTAAGTATAGCATGACTATTATCTAAAACTGGCACATAATTTCAGTGCTAGAACAAACATATGGTTAGTGCACACAAAGCCCTGAGTTCAACTCCTAGCACCTCAAAACATAATTTTTTTAAAAAAAATACTATGTATATCATTGATATAGAAGAGAATTCACATATTTATTATTTTAAATGTAGAGGTTTATTTGCAATTATATAATGAAAGAAACAAAAAATTCTGGCCCATACACAAGAAGACACAGACATTGAAAACAGTCTTTAAAGAAGCCCAAATACTGGACTTTCCAAAAATATAAGGAAGTTATTATATCTACCTTTTTCCTCTGGCTGCTAGGAATCAAACAGCGCCTTGCCTGTGCTAGGCAAGTACTTGGAGTTATACCCCAGCCCTAGCAGTTGGTATAGATATGTTAAAATCACTAAATCAATGCATACTGAAAGATTTAGTAAATTATAAGCAAAAATCAAGTAAAAATACACCAATAGAGGGACAGAAATTATAAAGAGAGCCATACAGAATTCTGGAGTTGCAAAGTACAACTACCCAAATAAAGTAGTTACTTGATGGACTAAAGAATATATCTGAATATCTACAGGAGAGAGCTAGCCTCCCAGGAGTGCAGATAAGCCTGTGAGTGCAGGCAAGACCACCACTTCTGCTCAGAGGGACAGGTCTGGAACCCTCAGGACACAGGAACCGAGGAGCAGTCTAGGACAGGAGCCTTCCACTTTCTATCTGCTCCTGGAGCTGATCCTGTACTATAGCGCTACATACACAAATACCACCAGGAGAGAGCTGGTCTCCCAGGAGAGCCAACAAACCTGTGAGCATAGGTAAGACCACCACTTCTCTTCAAAGTCTTGGCCCAAGAGGGATTCTCCCAGAGACATCAGGACACAGGAACCAAGGAATAGCTGGGGACAGGATCATTCTGGTTTCTGTCTGCACCCCAGAGCTGACTCCGTACCACAGTTCTCCATACCTAAATTCCTCCTGGAGAGAACTGGTCTCCTAGGAGTACAGACCCACAGGCTTGGAGGAGGGACAAGCCACAGTCAGAAACAGCAAGATCAGCTAACACCACAGATAACCAGATGGAGAGAGGCAAGGACAAGAACATAAGCAACAGAAACCAAGGCTATTTGGCATCTTCAGAACCCAGTTCTCCCATCACAGCAAGCCCTGGATATCCCAACACACCAGAAAAGCAAGACTCTGATTTAAAGTCACATCTCATGATGATGATAGAGGACTTTAAGAAGGACATAAATAACTCCCTTAAAGAAATACAGGAAAACACAGGTAAACAGCTAGAAGCCCTTAAAAGAGATAACACAAAAATCCCTTCAAGAATTACAGGAAAATACAACCAAACAGGTGAAGGAATTGAACAAAACCATCCAGGATCTAAAAATGAAAATAGAAACAATAAAGAAATCACAAAATGAAACAATCCTGCAGTTAGAAAACAGAGAATCTCAGGTGCAGAAGATACCATAGAAAACATTGACACAACAGGCAAAGAAAATGCAAAATGCATAAAGCTCCTAATCCAAAACATCCAGGAAATCCAGGACACAATGAGAAGACCAAAGCTAAGGATTATAGGTATAGAATAGAGTGAAGATTTCCAACTTAAAGGGCCAGTAAATATCTTCAACAAAATTATAGAAGAAAACTTCCTTAACCTAAAGAAAGAGATGCCCATGAACATTACAAGAAGCCTACAGAACTCCAAACAGACAAGACCAGACCAGAAATTTCTCCCATCACATAATAACCAAAACACCAAATGAACAAAACAAGGAAAGAATACTAAAAGCAGTAAGGGGAAAGGGTCAAGTAACATATAAAGGCAGACCTATCAGAATTACACCAGACTTCTCACCAGAGTCAAGTAACATACAAAGGCAGACCTATCAGAATTACTCCAGATTTCTCACCAGAGTCGATGAAAGCTAGAAGATCCTGGGCAGACCTCATACAGACMCTAAGAGAACACAAATGCCAACACAGGCTACTATACCCAGCAAAACTCTCAATCACCATAGATGGAGAAACCAAGACATTCCATGACAAAACCAAATTTACACAATATCTGTCCACAAATCCAGCCCTACAAAGGATAATAGATGGAAAATGCCAACACAAGGAGGGAAACTACACCTTAGAAAAAGCAAGTAAGTAATCTTCTTCCAACAAACCCAAAAGAAGATACCCACAGAAACATAGAAATAACATAAAAAACAACAGGAAGCAACAATCACTATTCCTTAATATATCTGAGCTGGTAGATGAATGAATATGGGTACACATTGCAATTACATACACACACACACACACACACACACACACACACACACACACACACACACACACTTATCAGAAAGAATCCCAAATTCTCCTGCTTGATTTCCCGTCTTTTTCATTTAGCTGCTCTCCAGAGTACAATGCCCTTTCTCTCCTCTCCCAAAAGGTGGCTTTCTTCCTGGGAGCAAGAGGACTGCGACAGTCTCATTTGCCCACAGCTGTACATGCTTAGGATAAGTGGATAAGTTCCTGGTAACTGAGGTCAAAAAGTGAGCAGCCCTGCCCTCCTCCTCCCCTCCATGCAAGTAGACCAAATTTTGACCATGGTTTCCTTAGAATACCAGAGACCTAGTAGTCCTCTGAATAGCTCACAGCAGGAGAGGTGAAACCAAAGGGACCACTGGGTACTGACACCTCTTAATCTAACATTCAGTTCTTATAGTGAGAGTGTCATGCAAGGGGGGAAAATGCCATTTTCCTCACCAGAGTCCTGGCTCTGATACTTTTGACTGGCCATAAAAAAAAAAAATTAGCTGCTGGTGGGTATGGTTATAGACTCTTGTAATTGCAGGGCCTATGAGGTAGAAGGAGAAGAATCACTACAAGTTCTAGGCCAGCCTGGGCTACATATTGAGATTTTTTTTTATCTGATAAAAATAAATAAATAATAGCTGGGATTAGTGATGCAAACCTGTAATTCCATCTATGCAAGGAACAGAGACAAGTTCAAAGTTAGCTTGGACTACAGGGTGTGCACAAGGCAAGCCTCAGAAACTTACACACCCCCCCACACATACACACACACACACACACACACACACACACACATCTTAAAACTTCAACAGGCTGGGTTTGAGCCCTTATTGTAATAGAATGTCTAGAACTCTGGGCTCAGGTTCCAATATTGTGAAAAGCAAACAAGAATGCAGGCAAACACAAAGCCTCACTGCTACTAACCCCTTCCCAAAGCTGCCATCTTTATACTCAAGACAGCACCTATAAGAGTAAACCTACAGGCACACTAAAAACTGTGGAGGTGCTGGAGAGATGGCTCAGCGGTTAAGAGCACTGACTGCTCTTCCAGAGGTCCAGAGTTCAAATCCCAGCAACCACATGGTGTTTCACAATCATCTGTAATGGGATCTGACGCCCTCTTCTGGTGTGTCTGAGAGTGACGGTGTACTCATGTAAATAAAATAAATAAATCTTTAATAAAAAAAACTGTGGAGGTTATAGAGAAGGGAACTGGAAAGAAACCTGATCTATTACATTACAAGTGAGAGCAGGGATCAGGAGGGGGGGTCGAGTGTTGAGAGCTGGGAGGAACCCTCCTGGAGTGTGAAAAAAAATCAGTGACCCCCCCCATATTACTCCTTGGAAATAAGACAATCTGCTTAAATTGATAAGACTTCAAATCCAAGGACAGTAGTATGAACAACAGGACAATTAATGGTCAATTGGTGAGATTTGGGAGCTGAATGTGGCCAAGAAAAAAGCACAGAGAGCCAGACAAGTGTCTCCCAAAGTGGCTCAGAGCACAAGCAATGCTGTGTTTCCCTGAGGTGCAGTCTCAGGGATTTGAAACAGTATGTGGAGGTATGCTTTAAAATACTCCAGCTAGTCATTAATTAAGCGAAATAACAAGATTCAGACGGGTCCAGCAGGCAAAGCTTTCTCACAGAATGTCCCAAGTGATAGAAAGAAACAACAAAAAAATGTATGACACATACACTGGTGGGGGAGGGGGTTGGCGGAAGCAGGCAAAAGAAAAAGAATCCTGTGACAGTGACCAGATGTTAGATTTAGGGAAAAAATATTTCAAAGTGACACCATATATTCATTCACAAAACCTAAGGAAAGCTTGTTCGGCCAGTAAAAAGTATAGTTACAATGTCACGTGCGATAGAAAATACCAATAAAGAAAATAAGAATTTTTAAATGGTGATCCTCATCTGGTGCCCAGGGTAGAGTTGAACTCATTGGCACAGGTGAGCCTCTTGTCTGGGTTTCCCGAATAGCTAATAAATATAAAGGCACACACCAGCATGCCAAATGGAGGTTTCCGTCTTAATATATTAAGTAGTCCAAGTTTCATTGAGTATACAAAACATGTAAATATAATCTGGGAACATTGTCAGACGAGAAAACTGAAAACACCTATTTGACTCTGAAACTATCCTTTATCCACTCAAATATATCACTGCTGACCTAAGTCAGTTCCCTTCCACGCCCCAAAGCCCTCCATACAAGAGAATTCCAAAAGTATTGCTTTTCATCAACGTGGTTCCGAGTCCTCTGATTTGTACTGCACTTATGCAGCCCCACAGTGCCCCGTCAGGGGAATTAAGAGCACCATTTGCTTAAATGACCCTCCTTCAAAGAGAAAACCTGTGAACCAATACAAAGTCAGCCCTATTCTCTATTTACATGATAGTGCACAACAAAATTTGGATTATATTCTTAAAAAAAATCTATGATGAGTCCCTTTGGATCTTGTAATATATTTTTTTTAAGTTCTGGCAAAAAGCTATACCTGTAAATATAAGCCTCCAATTGGGTTGAGCTGTGTGGTTTTGGTTGGCAGTGACAATGACTTAAAATGCTTTGACAAGGGTCACTTTACAAAACTGAGACCATGCTACCATCCTCCAGTTTATGCTACATCTAGAGCAGGATAACCATTGTCTAAAGGTTGAATTAAATTGAACAGGTCTATTTTGCTCAAGCCAGAAAGAATTCAGGTTAAAAGCAGTTACTAACTCTTCTCAGTAGAGGGCAGTGGTGGGCAGGGTAAGGCTAGCAGTAAGACTAATCATGACAATAGCTTGTCTGCAGTGGTGTACCCACTAAGTGTTCATATACAATACTTTAAGCTTTATAGACAGTATTACATGAATCCTGATAATTACCCATAAGGGAAAGATCAGTAACAATGTAGTCTCCAAGAGATTACATGAAGGGAACACAGGAACATAATTTTGGTGCCCTCCAATTCAATGATATATTGTTGTTTCCTATGAACTACTAAATTGCAAAGTCCTCTAATTGGGAGCTTATAGATATGAACTATAAAGGAGGTTCATGTAGGACAGAGTAGGATCCATATAAGATATAGGTGATCTTAAAGTATCTGGGCTGCATAGAACAATGGTAAATGTTTAACACAGATAACATGCAAAAGGTATAAACATTGGAGCCAGTAACAATATAGAAACTCCCTAGAAGTAGTTAAGATTAAGAACGAAACCATTTCCCATATGGTGAACAGTTGAAAGATCCAGAGAAAATCAAATCAGAACATCTGGCATTAAGAAGGCCCTCATACACTTTTTGGAGAATTGGGAATGTAGAAATATTAAGGGAAACCTAGCATTTGACCGTAGTTATTCAAAGGGAGGCTATTTATTAATGCTGATGCCCTTGGCTGTCCCAGAACTTGAAGGTATGACCATATTGCCGAAGACATCACACATTTCACACTACTTAGAAGAATGGAGCTGAAACTGACCTGAAAGCCTCCTCCCTGAGGACTTGCACTTAAGACTATCCAAAGATGCTATGGAGGCTTTCAAGGAAGAAACAACAATCAACTATCTTACTAGTCACAACAATGGCCAGAAGAAACAACAATCAACTGTCCTACTAGTCACAACAATGGCCAGCAAGGCAAGCCATCTCCAATGGGTCAATGTTTGGGGGGTTATAACCTGAACAGCCCTCTAATTGGACTTAACAGGAGAGAAACTGTTCCTCATCTGGGAAACCCAGCCAACTCCCTGTAGCTGATGAGGTCATAGACTCTAAAGGAGAATCTCCTGCTGACATTTTCTTAAACCAGTATAATTTCAAATTACATTCTAAATACGTATCTATACGCCCACAGACAAGTGCAGCCCTCATCAAACCAGCTTCTTTTGCAGCAGATGAAGACCATCACAGAAATTCACAACTGGCCAAGATACAAAGAACAATGGAACTGTACAGTACCCATCCTCAACTGATACATCTAAAACACAGGAACCCTACACCAAAGGCTCAGGGAATAGCACAGAAGAGAGGATGGAAGATATAAGGACCAAAAGACCAGATACTGTCTGCTGTGAGATAATGTCTTCTATGTGTCAGGGAGTTGCACTCATGGAATCTTAACAATGCAGTCGCCAAAACAAAACCAGTTGTCATGCCTTTTTCAAAATGGATGGGGTAATACCACAAGACCCCACCCCTAGAGGAAGACTCGCCGGCAGTTAATGACTTCTAAAAGAGGAAGAATCAGTCTTCTCCAGGGAAGACCCCGCTGATAGGTTTTCTAGTCCCAAGAGCCCACTGATAGGTTTTCTAGTCCCAAGTGATCAGCCCTCAAATAGCTTACCCAATCCCAGTGGTCAGCCCTAAATACAAGCAACACTAAATGGACTCAACAGGTTGTATATATGCTCAACTTGTATTTGTTATATATATGCATTTATATGTATGCATATATTATAGTAATAGTAAATACAGAAGAAGTCATGAAGTTGAAAAGGAAAGAGTGGCTTAGCAATGACATAAACACAGAATTCATGCATGGGAGCTCCAGTGGCACAATCGGTTAATGTGTACTACTCATATAGAGCTCATGTATAAAATTCTCAAAATTAACAATAAAATAAGTGTAAAAAAAAAAAGGCATCAACAGTTTTGTGTGGTTCGAAAGGCTAGGGCCTAAAGCAACAAGAAGTAGATTAAGATGTGATCTTCTGAAACATAAATCTTAATAGAGAGGGACTTGAAACTGGCAAGAATCTCTTTGTGAGATTTGGCCACAAAGATGAGCTCCAGGAATCTTATTTCCTCTTGGAATCTCAGATTCTGAACTAATAGAGTTCTACCTGATTGCAATCCTTCACTCTTGTCATAGAGGTCTTAAAGATTAGCAAGTATATTCTTAACAGTTAAGAGCTACAGTATTCAAATCACTAGAACAATTCTCCTTAGAGGGATCTGTCTACAGGGCTCCTATGACATTCTAAGCGAAATTCTAAGGGTATCTCACAAGAGGGAGCTAGTACTGTTGCACTGGAATATGTGCATTAGACCAATTTGCTTGAAGGCTACAAATGCATCTTTTGCTCAAAGAAATAAATCCGCATGGTCAAAAGTTTAAGCGTGGGTACTATGTGTGATATCCAGATTCAATCCTCAGTGAAGGAAAGAGTCCTTTAAATATACACACGCAGGGTATAATAACAAAGCTTGATATGATCTAAGGATGGGGAATGATAAACATACATGGGTAAATGATTCTCCTATTCAATCAGCATTTACTTGGCTGAGTAGGGTCAGGATCTCTCAGGATCTGTCCTGGCCAATGCAGAAAGCAGACGCAAATTGAACATAACGTCCAGTTTTAAAAGGTCACGATTTAGTATAAACATGCCCATAGACTTTTTTTCTTGGTCTGATCAATTCTAGAATAGAAATATAAACAATAGGTTGTGTGACTACAGAAAGATTAGGACTGAATGAGAAAAATGTTCAACAGTGTACATTCCATGTGAGCTAGACCTCGAAGAAGAGCTGAGCACTCTCTGTGTAGAAAGGAGGAGCAGACATTCTTGAAAGCAGTAGAGCATATTCAAAGGCACAGAGATAGGATGATCTTGGTATGCATAAGGAAGGCAATTTAGTTTTATAGCTCATAGGACATGCTTGGTATTCTTACTGTAGGAAACTTTGAATTACTAACCCCCTGAACTGGTTTCCCGTGTTAACTCAAACTTGGCTGTGCCCTTGCCATTGGAATGTTGGCAATGTGACGACCACTATCACAATTGTATCTTAAGAGTTATCAGAGATGTAATAGCCTGCAAATGAACAACAGAAAAACTTCCTGAGTGCACTTGAACTGACTGTAATGCACCAACTCACATAAATTGGCATCTCAGTACCTTAGCCTCCTTCTGGAAATAATTCCAGAAATGGAATGTTTGGTATGGGGACCCTTGATAGAATCTATACCCAGATCTTGTGACCCTAAGATCTTAATACCCAGAAACCAAAGGGAATGCTAGCCATGCTAGGCCTCATAGTCAAGACCACTACCAAACGCATCACACCCGTGCTCCACTGACTGCATAGCCATGCTGAAACTCGACAAAGTCTTACTTAGAACATTATGAGAGTTGCTTTTTTGGTTGTTTGGTTGATTGGTTGGTTGGTTCTTTGAAAATTCAACTATGTAGTTCTCAAGGGTAAACCTTATAGTTTATAATATCATATGACGTTGACCAAAGGTTGGGTATGTCTGGTGTCTTTTTTTTTTTTTCCCAAGCAAGGGGTATTTAAAGGCCCCTGATCAGATATCCTGACTTGTGGCATTATAGACGTTTCCTCCAGAAGTAAATCTCCAGAGTTAGGGTTTTAGCTCAGTGGTACAGTACAAGGCCACAGGTTCAGCCCCAGCACCAAAATGTCATGGAGGATCTTATAAATATATGAGTGGGATCCTTTTTTTTGTTTGTTTTTGTTTTTGTTTTTTCGAGACAGGGTTTCTCCGTGTAGCCCTGGCTGTCCTGGAACTCACTCTGTAGACCAGGCTGGCCTCGAACTCAGAAATCCGCCTGCCTCTGCCTCCCAAGTGCTGGGATTAAAGGCGTGCGCCACCACCGCCCGGCGAGTGGGATCCTTTTAAGAAGGTTCAAAGAGCCGCTGTCTCATACCACTGCCTCTTCTAAAGCAATCAAAACTCTGAATTATTTCTAAAGTGGATCTTAATTGACCTCAATTATTTTCAGGACTGTAAGGGAAGAAAGCTTATCTCTAAAACTCATCCCTCACCCTTCTGAAGGATATGATGAATCTGGAAAATGGTAGAGCAACAGTACAACTCTTGGCATTTGATAAAAGCTCTCAAACACACCATGGTTTGAAGATAGTCCTGAAATAGGCAACTAGAAGATTCTACCCATTAAGACATGTCAAGCCATTAAGACATCACTTGGCATGTTATAAGATTTCAAGACTTGTCTTCAATATGTCACTCAAGTTTCTATAAAGACATACAAGTGGAAGAATATAATTTAGTGTCAAGTCATACCTATCTTTGTTCATTTTGACAAGTCACCTGATTTAGGGTTTGTGAGGCAATGATTGGATTCTAGCTCTCCATTGAAATCATGGAGTCATGCTAAACATAGTTTGCAATATGTATGGATCTATGTGGTACCACCACTTTGAATGACTGTCAAATTATTGTTTCTAGGCTGCTGTGATAAAAAAGACAAAAAAAATCAGAACAATGGAATCTTTATCTTCAGAAGTATCACACATTCAGCCCTCAGCTATACAATCTGGGAAAACAATAGAGAACTACTGTTCCTCCACCCACAGGTAGAAGAAATCAGCTCTAATTTGCCAAAAGGGTATCTACCAATCTGGCACAAGAATGTTAGCTAAGGAGCTAACGACAATCTTATACCCCGGACAAGCTGGAGCTCATTGTCAGATCTAGCTGAGTCCAGGATGTTTCTACCATGGTTTAAAGGAAGGGTAACTATTGCTTTTAGCAATGGTGGGCTATGCTGTTGGCAGCTTTTTGTCTACTCTCCTACCACTCAACGTAACAGTCTCCAATGCCATCAGGAAAAAAATGGTCTTACCTCAGAACTGTATGTGATCACGCCTATACATGTTGTCTCGACAGCATAATCACTGCCTCGTTATAATTAACATAGTATTTTACTTTCTCTGGCTTTTTCTTGAGCTAAAGAGTAAGGTTTAAAATAGCAGCTTAGGTCAGTGGGAGAATGGGCTGGGGAACAAGGCCTATCCAAATCTGAACTGCTCCTGCCCTTGGGTAACTGCGTAAGTCTCATAAATCTGTGAGTTTTAGTCTCCTTTATCTATGTAAAGTGGACAGAAAGCACTGCGACACACAGGATGCCCTAAAAATATGTAAGGGCTGAACACATTTCTGTAAATAGAATTTACCTTGCCCTTTCCTTTGTACTGTTCCTATGTCATAAAAAAAAAAGCACAGGATGTTCTGAGCAGGTATTCACTAAATCTTGAGTAAAAATAGAGTAACAAACATTGTTCTGGGCTTTTTGTGCCCAACTGTGGAAAGAGCTCAAGCTGTCCTCTGCTGTATGTTACAACATATAGAGAAAATCATTCTTTTAGACCGTGCCTTATCTCCAGTGACTCCATTTTACAAATCAGAAAATGCTGAGGCAAAATAACTCGGCCCTTTGTACAAGTGATCCACTATAATTTGCCTAGCACAAACTCCAGGGTTAAGACTGATAAATAAAATGTTAGCACCTATGAACTTACCATACTAAACCAGAAACACATGCGCACATGAGCCTATGGGCTGAAGATATAGTTCAGTGATGATGCTTACCTAGTTTTGATCTCTAGAGCCAAAATAATGTCAGAGAAACCAGTGCATGAGTTTATCAAATATGCCAGAGTCTGAATAAATGATGCAAGGCCCTTACCTGGTTCACATAAAAAAAGGGGGCACTCAATACTGCTATCCAGTGGCAAGCAGAACCCAGTTATCAGCTTATCTATCGACACCATGCCGGCTGGGGTATGTTTTATGGATGAACAGATAAAATCGCTTAGCCCCTTGGCTTCCTGCCGCCCTTGAAGAGCAGTTCCTCCAGACCCAACAAGCCTGGAAGGCCCTTTGTGTTTTGAACCTGCCCTGTACTTTGGCAGCACCGTGTTAGAAGAGTTGTTTACATTCTTTATGTTAATACGTAATCCAGCCACCTATGGAGACTCCTCTTTGCATTTCTATCCTTTCTTTGGACTTGAGCGAGGCCTAGTTGAACCTTGGGATATGTTTAACCCATTGAAACCCAGGGTTAGCCATTCTGTTACCCAGATCGCATAGAATGAAAATAGTGGCACGTGGGCTGAGGGTTCACATTAGTAATTAAGACAGGAATCAAAGAACCTGTGCTTACCATTTGGAACAGAGAATTAAAGCCAACAAACAAAATTGCCACAGCTTTTGAAAACTTCATTAAAAATCCAAGCTATAAATGTGTCTGTCTCTTTTCCCACTGGGGTTGCCCACCACACCAATCTTTGAGCAACCTCCTACTCTGCCACCCTGCCCATTTTACAGTCTTGCCTGTAGTTTCCCTGGATTCACAGGATTCTTTGAGGCAGACTGAGACCGGTGGGAAATGAGTTCTTTAAGAACCTTCTTGTCTGACCGAGCAGAAGGGTAAGGTCTCACCCACAACCTAATCCTAAGAACTGTGCCGGGTTTTTTTTTTTTTCTTCTTCTTTCTAAAAATTTATGTGTATAAATGTTTTGCCTGAACGCATGTGTGCATCTTTTCTCTGGGGTCATGTCTGTTTTGGAGCAGCAAGACGGCCACCTGCCTTGACTTTGCAAAGATTGCAAATCTTTTACCAGATTGCTCTGCTGAGGGGAGGGTTGATATAACTTATAGAGAAGGGTCCCCCCCAACCCCCCCCGAAACGCTATGATTCTCATGTTTTACCTTTCCTCTCTCTATATATATACATGGAGAGAAAAAGAAAGCCTGCCTTCCCCAGGGATCCTCATTTTAAAACATTTCTAAGTCATGAAAATGGAAATACTACTGAAAGCCTATGATAATTCTTAAAGTCCTTTTATGTGAGAAAATACATGTAAATTACTGTCTTCCAAAGGAGAAAAACTGCTAACTCTGAATCCTACTTTGTGGTAAACTACCTGTACAACAACAAAATGTCTAACACAGAAACTGTCAGGTCAAGTCAGGGCCTAAATTCCTGTTCCATTATTTCCTCCAAGGGAACAAGCATGACAAAGAACCTTGTTAATTATTTCTTTAACCTCCGTCCCTTACATAGCAGTCATGATAGTGCAGCCACAGACCAGCACACATTCACCTTCTTAACAAATACAGTCCCACATCCTCCACACTGGAGAGGTGAGATGGAATTCCAGAAAGATAGACTGTTCTAGAACAGAGGTTCTCAACCTTTCTAATGCTGCAATCCTTTAATAGAGTTCCTCATACTGTGGCCCACAACCATAAAATTATTTTGTTGCTACTTTATAACTGTAATTTTATTATATCTGATATATACAGGATATCTGATACCACCACCACCCCCCACATACACACAAAATGGTCCYGACCCACAGATTGAGAACCACTGTTCTAGAAGAAGAAATGACACAGTGGAGAAGGACAGGGAAGAGAGGGGGGTAAAAAAGAATTAATTCCCAGGGAGAAATGAGTTCTTCTTTGGTCTGTCCTGTGAATTAAAGGACAAAATTGACTAGCAGGTAGTTCTTTAAGGCCCCTGAAGCCCCTAGTTTAAATCACTTTCTGCTTTAGTTTGTAGTCAGTCTGTAGAGGTTTGGGCCTTCCTTCGCTCAGAGAATGTTTGCAGGATGAAAACATGCCCTGTTTTAACAAAGCAACTCTCCCATCAGGAAGGAAAGGGACTTCACAGCTCTTGCATCTTGCTTCTCCAACAGCTTAAGATCTTTACAGGCTTGAATTTACAAAAGAACCAAAGAGATAACAAGGCGCTTAACAGCAGTTTAAAAATAAAAAAAAAAAAGGAATGGTGTATTCATCTGCACGTTAAACCTTTGATACCGTCTGAGACTCCAAGCCTGAGACTGAGGTACGTACTGCTGCGACTCCTGCATAATGCTTTAAAGCCCGTGTTTACTTCTAAGTGGATCAGTTGCTTTGTTTTTTGTTGCACTGAGAATTAAACATACTGAGCTACATTCCTAACTTGGAGTTTGCGGGGCTTACGATTTTGATTTTCCAGAAGGGGCCCTGCTGGCTGTGTTGCTCCTGAACTCCGGTTCAAGAGACCCTTATACTTCAGCCTCCCGTGGAGCAGAAGTTGTGCTTCTTTCAAAAGATATTTTTGAAAGGCAAGGTTGTACAATATTATCCTTACTCAAGTGATAAAAAAAAAGAAGCATTTTTGATAATGTTTCAAGTGCTGAACGCCAAATAAGAATTTTGAGAATTGGAGATGGTAGAGATCAGGTTATTCCCCAGTATAAGCTACTTCATACATAACAACTTTCGGGCTGTGTCTTCAAGTGAGTGATTCAATTTTGCAAAGCAGCAGTTGGCTGCTTCCATTCTGAATAAAAATGTGGTGGCATATCGACTTTGTATCTTCTTCTTGCATGAAGAAGATACACCACCACCTGTCCAGCACAAAGGAGACATAGCTTCAATTGATAAATAACTTATTCCTGTAAATTAAAGGAAACAAACTGAGAACTTACTGAAATAGGTTAATGGTATGGATGCGCTCTCCCAGACAGTAAGACACTCTCCTGAGCATGAGGACCACAAAGAAGACTATTTACATGTTTACCTTAGACAGCAATATTGGGCGGGTGGGTGCGGGACAAGAGCTGTTCATATAGGCAACCCATTTCGTCTGGTTAATGATCCACTTGGAACTTTTTGGAGCATATTAGGAGGAACACCTTGTTTTATACCAAGGTGCTAAACTAAATAAACTCACAAGACACCCATGCCAAAGATTTGTATCTGAGGCTCAGGGAATTTTTTACACACGGTAGTCCCAGGAAAGACAAGAGAAGTGATTTATTCAAACCTCAGCAGTGGGAAGTGAACACAAAAAGGTTGGGGGACCCGAACCTGTACTTAGTATTTCCATGTGCTGGATAATCTTCACTAGCACCTTGATAAGATTTAGAAATACCATAGTGTGTGTGTGTGT